>NW_023612751.1:57500-93136 GCF_013339725.1 Rhipicephalus microplus | reverse complement strand
CGATAATTAGCCCAGCAATTGAAGTAATCACTCGGTGTTTCAGAATACGAGTGAAGGGAATTTGCGTTTACACCATTCGCTTTATTTATTAGCATTTGTTTTATTGCTTCGTCCCCAGATATTCACGTATCACTCTCATTATAAAATTTATAGCCCTGTCAAGACGGCTAGTACACTGTACACCGTAAGGGAAAAATTTAGATTTCATACCGGCAAACACCCCGTAAATACTAGCAGTGCGGTTAAAAATTCACAGCCTGGATTTATAAGTAGGAAAATTATTTTCGTCTTACGTCATATTTTACCTGAAATGAATGTGATTACACTTCTACTTCCACTATAGGACAGTCTAATCGAAAACACCTTGTTGTATATTGTCTATTTGGTTTCGGTTCCGCGATCACTGCCACAGGTGGCGGTAGTGTTTTTTATGTATATAAGCTTGCGCAAGTTGGAATAAAGGGGCTTTTGTTCCGATGGGCACTCAAATTGTCTAGTCGTTCATTCATCGGCGGCAGACACCGCCACTTAATTGGCGATGAGGGTGCTCGTTTAGGAGGGGGTGGGATTTTCGTCATTTTCGCTGACTGTTTCCCGCGCCTTGAGTGTTTCCGGACTGGCACCTCCGCCCCCATTCCTGCCCACGCCTGGCCACCCTGCTGTGGCCAGGCCGCAATGGATCCGCATCTTCGAGAATTTTCTGCTCGCATATGGTGTTTCGGACTGTGCGCCAGATAGTCGCAAGTCTCTCCTAATCCACAGCCTCGGCGTAGAAGGCCAGCGCATATTTCACACATTACCGCTACAGTGTGTAGAAATATACTGCCTAGTGTGCTGAGCACGGCTATTAGGTGGCCCCGACGCTGATGACTGCCGGCAGCGCTCGCATGGTGCGCTGCTGTGCGAGTGGGTGCATCAGTGTTCAATCCTTGCGCTCCGCAAGCGCTGCGAAGCCTGCAGGAGGCCGAGTCGTGCGAGGCCAACTATCAATTTTCTGCATTTCCGGAGTGTTTTTTACATAATGGTTTATTGTATAAGAACTTCTCGATTGCTTTCACAGTACTGGTGCTTTGCAATACCAAATATAGATAATTTTGTGGCATACATTTCGCCATTCACTACTGCCCGCGAAAAACAAAAAGACACAGATACCACGTAACTTGGGAACCAATGCTATGAAAGGTGATTCTGTTTTAATTTTTTATTAAGTGAAACATTATTAAGTGGCGCTAAATATATGCACGAAATTGGATAGTCAGCACTAGAACCAGCACTGGCGTTTCACGAACTTGGCTTTTCTTGCAAGTATTCGGAGACCCAAGTTAAGGGGGTGATCCTGAGGGCACCCAGACGTAGGCGATTCGATAGAGAGATAGATAGATAGAGAGATAGATAGATAGAGAGATAGAAGTAGATAGATAGTGCAACGAGCAAGGTTCCGTGAAACACAGATTATTATTCGAGAAACGTTAGCCGCAACAAGCTGGTACAGGCAGGAACCCGGCAAGCACGAGCCACACACGGACGTCAACGTCTTCTTTCACGCTGGCATAGAGCTGGCGCCACTATGCTTCGGTACAATTACTCCCCGCGCAGAAAGGAGCCAACCTGGCGACCTAGGGAAAGGACACGACAAGGGGGTCATAGCACGGTTTGAGGCGTGATACGTGTACTGTTTCACGCCCACGGCAGCGTTGGTCCGAGGGTGGATCAATGGGCTCAACTTCATAGTTGACAGGAGATGTTTGCCGCACCACACGGTAGGGGCCATGGTATTTCGACGAAAGCTTCGGGGAAAGACCGGGAGGGGTAGACGGGACCCAGAGCCAAACCAGCATTCCTGGGTTATAGTGTACAGTAGACGCAGAGGAATCGTGGTCAGTTTTCTGGCGCCATTGGTCTTGTGCGGTAAATGAGCGAGCGAGTTGACGACACTCTTCGGCATAAGCAGCTGCTTCGGAAACAGGCGTCGCTTCGGAAACATCAGGCCTGTAAGGGAGAATGGTGTCCATGGAGCATGATGGCTCACGTCCGTACAGAAGGAAGAAAGGAGAAAAGCCAGTGGTTGTTTGTGGCGCAGAGTTGTACGCGTACGTGACAAAAGGGAGCACTTGGTCCCAATTAGTGTGGTCGTCAGAGGCGTACATGGCAAGCATATCTCCAAGGGTACGGTTAAAGCGTTCGTCATGCCATTGGTTTGGGATGGTATGCCGAGGATTCCGATGGACAGTGCGACATGCCTTGAGTAGCTCGTCGACGGCGTTCGAGAAAACACGCGTCCACGGTCACTGAGTAATTCACGAGGTGCACCGTGTCGCAAAATGAGATGGTGAAGAAGAAAGGACGCAACGTCTTTCGCAGTGGTAGCAGGCAGCGCAGATGTTTCAGCGTAGCGTGTAAATGATCCACGGCGACGATAATCCACCGGTTGCCTCGAAGAGAGTTGGGTAGAGGACCATAAATATCAATTCCGACGCGGTCGAATGGTCTCGCTGGGCAGGTTAAGGGTTGCAAAGGGCCAGCAGTGCTGTGAGAAGGCGTCTTGCGTCGTTGACACGTGGTGCATGACCGAACGTACTGGCGAACGTGCCGATACATGCCGCGCCAGTAGTATCTTAGACGAAGGCGAGAGTAAGTCTTAAATACTCCAGCGTGGCCACACTGGGGGTCATCGTGAAAGGCAGCGCAGATGTCCGAACGCAAATGACGAGGGATGACAAGGAGCCACCTACGGCCATCCGTCACGTAATTGCGGCGATACAACAAGCCTTCACGGACAGCAAAGTCTTGCTTGACGAGAGAGGGAGCGTGAAGTCGTTTCTGACGAACTGTGAGAGAGGACGTCGAGCAAAGAATTGATCCAGGGATCCTTGCGCTGTTCGGATGGCATGTCAGTGATGCTCAACGATGACGAATCGCAAATGGCAGTTGATAAGCAGGCAAGGTCAGGAGGCAGTGGAGAACGGGATAGTGCATCGGCGTCTGAATGTCTGCGTCCTGAGCGATAAACAACACGGATATCGTATTCCTGAAGGCGTAAAGCCCAACGAGCGAGGCGGCCAGTAGGATCTTTCATGGACGCTAACCAGCATAAGGCATGGTGATCTGTGACAACATCAAACTGGCGTCCGTAAAGGTAGGTGCGAAATTTTCCTATAGCCCAAATGATAGCCAAGCACTCCTTTTCCGTGACGGAATAGTTGGACTCTGCCTTCGTTAGTGTACGGCTGGCATAGGCGACAACGTACTCGTCGCAGCCATCCTTGCGTTGAGCGAGAATGGCACCGAGGCCGACACCGCTTGCATCCGTGTGAATTTCAGTGGGTGCATTGGGATCGAAGTGGCGGAGAACTGGCGGAGAGATGAGTAGCCGGCGTAGCGCCGTGAATGCCTCATCGCAGTGGGAATTCCAGCCAGAGAGGTCCGCGCTACGGGAGAGAAGCTGAGTCAGAGGGGCAATTATAGAGGCAAAATTGCGAATGAAACGCCGAAAATAGGAACACAAGCCTATGAAACTACGAAGCTCCTTTAGGGTAGTAGGCTTGGGGTACTCGGCAACGGCACGCAGTTTGGCAGGATCTGGCGATATTCCTTCTTTTGAAACGACGTGGCCGAGAATTGTGAGTTTGCGGGCGCCAAAACGACATTTCTTGAAGTTAAGTTGCAACCCGGCTGCCGTAAGGCACTGGAGAACTTGTTCCAGACGGGAAAGATGAGTTTCGAAATTCGCCGAGAATACAACTATGTCGTCTAAATAGCAAAGACAGATGTGCCATTTAAGTCCCCTGAGGACACTGTCCATCATTCTTTCAAAAGTCGCAGGCGCATTGCAAAGACCGAAGGGCATTACATTAAATTCATATAAGCCGTCAGGGGTCACAAACGCCGTTTTTGGACGGTCTGGTTCAGCCATTGGTACTTGCCAATATCCAGAGCGCAGATCCAGTGAAGAGAAAAACTCCGCACCTTGAAGGCAATCCAAGGCGTCATCAATGCGTGGCAGGGGATAAACATCCTTGCGTGTGATGTTGTTTAGTCGACGATAATCCACGCAAAACCTGATGGAGCCATCCTTTTTTCGCACGAGGACCACTGGCGAAGCCCAAGGACTGTGTGAGTGCTGAATAACACCACGTTGCAGCATCTCGTCGACGTGTTGAGTGATGACGTCACGCTCGGCCTGCGAGACGCGGTAGGGGCGCTGACGAAGTGGAGTATGATGACCGGTGTCGATATGGTGAGCGACAACTGACGTGCGTCCCAAGGGAGGTTGTCCGTGGTCGAAGGAGGCGCGGAAACGGTCAAGTAGTTGAATGAGCTGATTGCGCTGGTCTTGCGTAAGGCCGGTGTCTACGCTGCGCAACAGAACGTCTTCGTCAGGTAGTGAGGGCGCGGTGCCAGCTGTGACAGCATCCACGGACATCGGTGTCGTATCAGAACGGGCATCGAAAGGAAAGATGTCATCATAAGTGTCAAGACTCCCAATGCATTCGCCATGCAATAAGGTAGCGGGACAAGGGAACGGATTGCACACGTACACGGCACTGGAGCCATCGGCAAGTGTTATGACGGCAAACGGGACGACAAGGTTCCGGCGACGAGCGCATTCTTGTGACGGCATAAATAGGGCAGTTGAATCGGAAACGGAGTTGCACAAAAGAGATACCGCGGTGACCGAAAAAGCAGAAATGACGACGTCAGCGGCGACGATCACCTTTTTGGGTGAGCGAGGGAGATCTATGAATGTCGTGCTGAATGGAAACAAAACGAGTTGAGCACGAGCGCAGTCGACAACCGCATGATTAGCGGAAAGAAAGTTCCATCCCAGGATGATTTCATGAGACGCATGCGGAAGGACGACAAATTACGATGTAAAGCACTCCTTGAATCACAACACGAGCAGTGCATGTGGCAGAAGGTTGGACGTGTTGCGAACTCGCCGTGCGTAAAGAAATTTCAACCAGTGGAGTCGTCACTTTGTTCAGTTTGCGGCATAACACTTCACTGATTATACAAATAGCGGCACCTGTGTCGACAAGAGCAGTTGTGGCGAAACCGTCCACAAACACGGCAATCTCGTTAGGGGGCGATAGATGAGGCCTTGGAAATTTCGTCGGTGGCGCAGCTCTTGCCTCAGGAACTGCGACTGTAGTTTTCCTCCTGGGCGTGGTTGGAACGGCGAAGCATGGGGGAAGGAGACCGAAGACGGGGTGAAGGAGATCGACGTCGGCTGAAGTCTGGTCGACGTGAGCGGGGGTCATGTGAATCAGGTGTCACATGCGATTCTGATGGCCGAGGTATGTTGCCGGAATGCTGCACATCATTAAAATAGAATCCACGGCGACGACAGTAGCGCGCGACATGTCCTGGAATACCACAGTTGTAGCAGACGGGCCGGTTATCCGGAGTACGCCAAGAGTTACAGGTGCTCGAGGTGGTGGAATGGGCCGATTTACCGGATAAACTGAAACTGGTGACCTGTAGTAGTTGGTGGCTGGACTGTATGAAGGGAGCGGCGGTTGGGCAGGAGGTCGGCGGACGGCTTCTGCATAAGTCAGCGGTGCAGCCACTGATATTGGGGATGTGGGCGAAGGGAGAGCCTCGGCAACTTGCGTCTGAATAGCACGGCGAAGTGAGTGGTCCAGTGTTGTGGGGGTCTCGTTGATGGTGGCGACAAGAGAGAGCTGTCGAGCAACTTCCTCCCGGATGTACTGTTGAATTTGAGGCATTAACACGCTGTAGTCGGGGCCACTGCTTTTGCACTCCAAGGCCGAAATATCAGCTGTTGCGTATTAGCGCGACGTGTAGAAACTCGTTGCTTGCGCAGCTCATCGAAACTTTGACATAACTGAATCACGGCCGTGACGGTCTGTGGGTCTTTGGCCACAAGCATATGAAAAGCGTCGTCATCAATGCCTTTCATTATATTCTTTATTCTGTCAGCCTCCGTCATCCTGCATCAACTCGCCTACAGAGGCTGATCACATCCTCAATGTAGCTCGTGAAGCTCTCACCATTTCGCTGAAATCGTCCCCGCAGTCCCAGTTCAGCGCGAAGCTTACGCATGGCTGGACGACCGAAAAACGAGGTGACGGCCTCTTTGAAAACCGACCAGGTGGGGATGTCGGCTTGGTGGTTGGTGAACCATAGGTTGGCCAAATCCGTCAAGTAGAAGATGACGTGAATCAGCTTCGCAGGGTCATCCCACTTGTTAATCGCGCTGGCATGCTCGTACTCTGCCAGCCAGTCCTCGACATCTTGATCTTCAGTGCCGTTGTATACTGGTGGGTCACGCAGACGAAGTACACCAGAACACATGACAGGTGGCAGCGTGGAAGAGCCTTGTGGGGGATCGACGCGCTCGGTCATCGCGGACTGAGATGGTAGCTTACGGCTGCGGAGCTCCAGGACGTTACCCAGCACGTTTTCACCAATGCAACGAGCAAGGCACCCAGACGTAGGCGATTCGATAGAGAGATAGATAGATAGAGAGATAGATAGATAGAGATGATAGATAGATAGATAGATAGTGCAACGAGCAAGGTTGCGTGAAAACACAGATTATTATTCGAGAAACGTTAGCCGCAACAAGCTGGTACAGGCAGGAACCCGGCAAGCACGAGCCATGCACGGACGTCAACGTCTTCTTTCACGCTGGCACAGAGCTGGCGCCACTATGCTTCGGTACAATAGATAGATAGATAGACAGAAAGATAGATAAATAGATAGGTAGATAGATAGGCAGACATACAGACAGACGGACCGACGGACGGAAGGAGGACGAATAGATGGACACCACAGACAGCGGTTGGACGGAACGGACCGGACGGACGGACGTACCGATGGACGGACAGACACCAGATTGACAGATGGACGGACGGATGGACAGACAAACGGACGGATAGACGGATGGACAGACAGATAGACGGACCGATGGATGGACGGACGGATGGATAGACAAACGGACGGAACGACAGACAGTCGAATGGGCAGACAGACCGACAGACAGTCGGATAGACAGACGGACGGATGGACAGACGGACGGATAGTTGGGCAGAAAGGCAGACGGGCGGACGGACAGACTGATGGACCAACAAACAGACGGACGGACGGATGAATGGACGCATGGATATACAGACAGACAACACCAGACAGAGGACGAGACGGACAGCGAGACGGAAGACGGACAGAATGGACAGGATAGACGGACGGTGACGGACAGATGACAGACGGACGACATAGATATATAGACTAGATAGATATATAGATAGATAGATAGATAGATAGATAGATAGATAGATAGATAGATAGATAGATAGATAGATAGATAGATAGATAGATAGATAGATAGATAGATAGATAAATAGATAGATAGATAGATAGATAGATAGATAGATAGATAGATAGATAGATAGATAGATAGATAGATAGATAGATGCTCAAAGTGGTTGCTGTACGAAAAGAAATCAATTTTAAAAAGCATCGACAGTATAACCAGTGGAGTTAATTTTTAAATTGTGCTTTGTTCTTGAGAGCAAGAATTACCACAGGAGACCCTAAAACCTTTACCTCATAGCCTGAATTCCATTAGGATTCGAGTGAAACCAAAAAATGATAACATGCCAGTAAATAATCTGACACTCGCTGCATATGATACTAAAAACGTTGTTGGAAAGGGAGTACGACGTGTTGACATGAGAGGAAAATGGTGTGAATAAAATTCGAAAGGGTATTTTCAATTTTTTAGATAAATATTATTATTTAAAATTTTGCCTAAACGTCAATTTCATTCCCGACACCGTTCACCCGAATGCGAAAAGGTAGTTCGAAGTAGTAACTCTCAGAATGCTTTTTTCACACGACAGCCTTTGGATTGAGCCTTTTGTCTGCCCTCTTGATCCTACTTTTTCATTCTGGAAACCGTGCTTGATCCGTTAGTACAGGGAACAAGACACCTTTTCCTTGTTCGACCGATAACTTATTTGACACAGCGGCACAATACACGTCCTTTCTTTGCATTGCCGCTTAGCTTTTAACATCTCAGGGAGTTGCAGTGTACATATGGCTGAACACTGATTTTAAACGTGGTGAGGCCCCGGCCGCAAACGGACGACAGGAATTTCGCGCGTTCGTGCACCCTCTCGACACGCAGCGCCGCTTGTGGCATCTGAGTGCAGTCATCACATGCGCGGCCACCCTCTCTCGTACGGAATGCACGCGCTCATCACACAAGGCAGTATATTTCTAGACACTGTACTTCCGCTTCAATCTTCGGCCAACGCAAAGTCTGGTGAGCCAACTACTTATACGGATTTGGCAGCTGTCAAGGACACTTCTCAGACACAGCATGAAGCGTCGTTGTACGATACCGCTGTCGCAGCGCTGCATGCGCACATCACGATAACAACCAATGTTGTGGTCGAACGGCCCCGGTTCAGTAGGAGCGTGCAGCAAGTCGGTGATGCAACCAATGAGTACATTATCGCGTTACGTGAGCTTTCTGCTACGTGCTCTTTTACTTCTCAGGAAGATTCATTGCGTGACCAGTTCGTTGCGGGCGTATTAGGGAGTTTTAGAATAGCGCACCGCGAGCCCTTGCGGTGCGCTAATAGGGAGTTTTAGAATTTCGAATTTTTCGTGTGCGGTCGCTGCCACTGCGCATGCGTCGTAACGCGAGTCGGCGTTCGCGTTCGTGGACCGCACGCAAAAAATCCGAAATTCTAAAACTCCCTATTAGTACAGCTCGAGCAAACGAAACAGAAGACCCTTCCAGCAGCAACCGCTCGCGCAAGTTCCAAGATAATAGGGAATTTAGGAATAGCGCACCATGAGCCCTTGCAGTGCGGTCGCTGCCACTGCGCAGCGACCGCACTGCAATGGCTCAAATGTTCTCAAATGTGCCACGAGCCTCTGCCGCCCTTGCAACCGGTCCCCTTTCCAGAGCTGCCATGGCTCAAAATAGGCATGGATATTGTAGGCCCAATTTAGAGGAGCCCTACGATTGCAGATATGCAATCACGCTTGTAGATTGTTATTCCAAATGGCCCGAACTGCATTTCTGTAGTGAGACGACAACCAGCACAGTAATACGCTTCTTAGTCTCTGTGTTCACGCGCGAAGGCCCCCAATAAGAGGTTATTTGAGATAACGGTCCACCATTTGCATCTCGGCACTTGGAGGTATTTCTTCAAGATCGCGGCGTCCAGGTCAAACATTCGTCAGTATACTATCCACAAGCAAACAGCCAAGTGGAGCGCTTTAACAAAGTATTAAAAAGCTTCATGCAAGTGGCGGTTCTTCAACAGCGACCCTTGCGCCAGGCGGTAACAGAGTACCTCGGTGTTTAACTATGCACACCGCATGCTACAACGGCAAGGGCTCCAGCTCTTCTGCTACACGGGCGGCTGCCAAGAACTCAGTTGGATGTGATCGGGAATTCGTCGGTAACCTTCTTTGATGACCCTAACTCTGAACTCCGGCGTTCACGTGAGCGGGTAAAGCAAAAGCAACAGAGGAGTAAATGATACACGGACGCTCGGAGGGCTGCAAGAGAAACCAGAGTTGACATTGGTGACTTCGTCAGAGTGAAGAAACCCACTTAGAATGAAAGGCTACCTGGAATTCAGCCGCCCAAGAGAAGTGATCCGCAGGAAGGGACCATCTTCTTTTCGCCTGGCTGACGGCAAAACGTGGAATGCATTCAAGTTCTCAAATGTGCCACGAGCCTCTGCCGCCCTTTATACGTGGGAAGGAAGCGGTACAGCTAGGGGAGGAGGATCTCTGCCTGCATGCGGGGGCCTCACCCCAGAGATAACTACGAGGACTTCAGCTGCTGTTCCTTCGGCTGCGCAGGCACCCACGTCTCCTGCGTACGCTGCGCAGGCACCCACCTTTACTGTGTAGGCTGTGCAGGCACCATGTCTCCTGTGTACGCTGCGCAGGCACCCACGTCTCCATCGGCTGCGCAGGTGCACAGGTCGCCTGCTGCGAAGCAGTCAGCCAAGTCTCCAGGAGCAGTCACACAGCAACGCAGGGTGCAACCACCAAGAAAGAGACTACCACCACAGCGTTATGGCTGCAACGTGTAGCAAGTAATGTTGTGCTAAAGTGAATGAGACGGACGTATCCAGTATGGTGGATTTCTTTTGTAAATATGGTGATTTTGTAGTACTGAAATTGTTACGTTCATTGTACAGTTTGTAGTTTGTATAGTGTTATTGCATATGTGCTAACATACTAACCTAATAAATCACTAGTCCATATAGCTGTTTTAAGGAAGTGAATGTGTTGTATATTTGTCTATTTGGTTTCGGTTCCGAGATCACTGCCACAGGTGGCGCCGGTGTTGTTTATGTATATAAGCATGCGCAAGTTTCAATAAAGGGGGCTTTTCTTCCGATTAGCACTCAAGTTGTCTAGTCGTTCATTCATCGGCGCAACACGTAGCCACTAAACACCTGTAAGACTTTAAAAGAAAACACTGAAGTACTTTTAACGACCCTGAGGTAAAAAAAGTGCAAAAGTTAAAATTGACTCTCTAGTATAGAATATATTTTGTCTGACCTTTCTTTGATCTAGAGCAGAAGTGAGGAAAACAGGACGAGCCCGTGCTGGCACACGACATTTCTCTCTTTTTAGCCGTAGTAATATTCTCTGAATCTGTCGTTTTCAAATAGGGATGCGCTGGTTTTCAAAACAAGGAGTGGAGATAAGCTCGTTTGACGCAAAATTACAGCCCGAGTTAGGCTTCCGTTCGCTTTCGTCTCTTGCACGCCGTATGGGTTTTGTTTTTAAGCAAGTTGCAAGCATTAAACAGCAGATCGGATGGCGCGTATAGTTTTTTTTCCAAAGTCGTCTGTGAAATACAGTCTCCCAGGTTCCCCAACAGCTGGTTCTTTGCCTTCGTACCTGCATGCCGTCTGCCCACCCGCTTCAATGTTTGTTGTGAAATATTGTTTCCCCTCGTAAATTAGCCAGATTTCATTGATTCGCGGCAAGCACCAGCGGCTACTTTTCAGACATTTTAAAGTGGCTACAGAGTACTCCCAGAAAAAAACTTAAATTTGCCTGATTGACTCGACTGCCTAAATCACTGGATAAGAAGTTCATTATATCTTAATGTCTGTAATTACTACTGTAATTATTGTTTGTACGTATCTTAAGATACCTTCTACCACAGTAAAGGGAACGCTGCTGGTAGCTCGCAGGTACCTTCTTTCTGTATTTTTTCATTATTACGGGACAAATTTCTTGAAACACCCCGTATATGTGCACACAAAACACATGCCAAATCACATATCAAGAAAAGTCAGAACACAATAAGAAGGTGTTTGTGTAAGACCCGGAATAGGCACATTCATGGTTAAAAATCTGCTTATGTGTAAAGAGGTATACACCGACCTATTTATCTTATCGCTATTCATGGGCTTGTGTACGAGCAAATAGCCACAAAATACTTATATCAGCCACAGGTTCCCAGAAGCCACTGGCTCCCAGAAGATTGGGTTTTGTTTGTTCAAGAAAAGAAGAACAAATCGAATTATATGAAAAGCTTAACTTCCCAAAACCACAATTCATTAGAAGAGACGCCATGGTGGAGGGCTCCAGAAATTTAGACCATCTGGGAATTTTTAACATGCAGCCAAATCTCCGCATACGAGTCTACAACAATTTAGACTTCATTAGAAATGCAGCCGCAGCAGCCGGACTTCAATCCCGTGACCTTTGGGTCAACAACCGAGTACTTTAGCACGTGGACTTCGGTGGAGGGGCGAAGAAAAAAAGCATACTTTCCCTTGTCAAAGGAGCACCCGGCCAAAAGCACTTTGACTTAGGCGAGTTGGTATATAATTAGATAGGCTTCAGGGTGATTTAAATGAAGACCATACGTGACACCAGAACACAAATAAGCGCAGAAAGAAAAAAAGGCAGAAATAGATACAAAATAAGGCAAAGAATTATGTAGAAATAAAACATAATATAAAGTCATAAAGGCAGGGAGAGAGAAGCACAGGAAGTGGAAGCACGATGTATAGAGAAAAGCTAGAAAAAAAAATAAAATAAATAGATATAGTGTAAATGAAAGAAGTACACAGAAAAAGAGACAAAGAAGAAAGTGGAAAAAAGCATCGAAAGACAAAAATAACTAGGGTCAACAAACGCCGCCCAGGTATACAGAGGTTGTTTAAGCCTTCCACGAATAAATCAAGGGTCGCCTATTTTTATTTGTACAGCGTTCTCCGGGAAATTCCGGGTTTTGTGCAATTCTACCACATAGCCACGCCTCTGCTTGTGAATACAGCGATAACAACTTCATATGCTTGGAAATGCAGTGAAAGAATTTTCATGCTTTACAAACATACGCGTCCTTTATAGAAGCTTAACAATACAACGTGAAATTTGGCAGTTATAATGCCTGGTACAAGCGTATACATTGCCATCAGGCGTCAGAGCATGTGAAAAAAAATAACGATTTCATGGATTGAAGCCGGTTGCCCACTAAAGCACACATTTCACTGCGTCCATTCCATTATGTCCACGTAGTGGGGGCATAGCAAGTTCGAAGATATTTTACTGCCTAAAGTACGCACTAGGAAAAGATATTGCTAATTTTTTACGCAATGCATGCTGACATATCAATTGAGTTTTTGATGTACGGCTGGCATGCGTACGCCTTATTCTAGCCAACAGGAGGCCAGCACTGCGCGTATACACCAGGTGCTTTCACTGGCCTTCCTCACTTTTTTAATTGCTACGTAGGTCTCGGCAAGCGCTCGTGTCATATGCGCATGATGGCTCGTTCTGCAAGGCATTCCACGTTATTTCAATAATTATATTCATTAGATCAAGCACCACAATTTCCTAGGATATCAGTTATCCTTCTATATATCTGCAATATTCTAAATCTGAACAATAATGTTTAAAACCACTCTATTCTTAGCCAATCCCTCAAGTTGGACATGCGCCACGGACAATAGGTGAACAAAACCAAGAACTTGCTCGCTCGTTATCATGTTGAAGCCTCCGCAGCAAGAGTTCGTTCATTGCTCAGCGTATGTTTGTCGCGAGTTTCGCTAATTGACATCACGTACGACCGATACCTTCTTGGCTCTCCCGTTTGACATAAAGCGTCATGAAGACAGAAAACTACGCATGTCTTCACATCGGGACAACGCTCAGCGACACCGCGCCCGCATCGTGCAGCAAGAATGCGGCATCGCCACCTGGAAATGCAGAGGACAAGATTACGGTGAAGACCTGCTGGTTGTGTTTGAGTAGCGCCGTTTCGGACTTGCGGGCTTCCTTTTAAATGCATGCGACATCGTCATGCACGGCCGCGAGCTCATTCACAAAGCGCCTCCGCTCCGCACCTATGCCTTCTTCGAAAACCGGCTTCCGGTAGGGTCCTGCTGTCACCTTCAGGCGTTGTGCAAGCGCTGCGGTGGGAACGTCGGCGAGGCAAGTGTTATGTGCTCCTTCAAGGCCGGTACATGCGTTCAGCTTCAAGTTTTCAAGAACTTCAACGGGCAGCCTCGTAGTTTGAAGCGTGGTTTCTGGCCGGCCGACATGATAACGCACAGCTCCGCCAGCACCATGTGCGGCTTGCTTGGTACTACAACGCTAGTCGAGTGTCACCTTTCCAGTTCTTTGAAGTGGTTCGCGAGATCCTGGACGGCCATCTTGAAATTTCACGGGGTTCAGGGTCACCGTGAGTGACTTTTCGCTTCCTGGTGGCTTTTTGTAGGATAGCAATGCGCCTTTCCGGATTTGTATACACAATGAGTGCAGCATCTGCTCAGGCAATTAACGGCACGGATATTTCGTGCCTTTGGACATATTGACTGTTATATACGTATGACCAACATTATTGGGACTTATAATCCGCCGTACAGTAGCAAGTACTGCTTCCGAGAAAAGGTCTACCGTTTGGTCACATTGGATCTATTATTAAACGATACTACTGCATTGTCACCTCATCAATTCTGAAGCTAAGCCTCGTTAGAATGTATATTGGTTCCCAAAAAAGCTGAAATGTTTTTTATTGTTCGAGGCATATTTCATCTCCCACTCTCATCTGCCACGCTGCATTTATATCTGGCAGCAGGGCTGGCACCAGGATTTTTACAATTTTGATATGAATATCGAAAATGAGAGTAATCAGCTCTACAGAGGCAAGGGTGGTCATGATATAAAAAGGCGGCCTTCTATGTATAGTGAACCAAAAAATCATTGTTTTGCAAGGAAGCCATCGTGACCGTTCATGTGACTACAGCGAGTCAAGGTAACACTGACATCACAATTCAAATATTCATATTTCATAAAATTCTTAGGCGTTTTTATATAGCCATTGAGTTTGGGAAGACTAACGTGCAAGGTATGTATAGTGTTTTTGAGGTAAGCTATGAAAGCAACGTGAGAAATTCGTGTGTTTAGTGGATAAAAACATTCTTCTTTAAATACTTGGTCTGACGCGGGCATCACAAATGGGTTAACCACATATTCCAGGATCGGGTGAGACCTGGAATACAGCGACATCCACCAAACGTAAGTCCCGGTCCTGCATTCTTTAAGCACACTTGTATCTGTTATAGCTGACGAGGTCTCTCCAGGCTTGTGGGACTTCTATAGCTTTGATTTCAATCGAGTTTGAGTCGTACTGGCTATACAGCGTCACTCATTTTCTCCTATAGGATTTCCGAAGTGCAGAAATGTTTCCGAAGCCAGAGCCAGACAGTGGTTCTTCTGCTAACACGGTGGCTTTCACCTTCCTAGACAACTGTTCTCTGATGAAGCTGCGTTGACTACCGCCATCGAATAACATTCTTAACAGGCGTTTCCTTCCAATTCTTTGGGCCCAGACTTGCGTGGTCTGCATACAAGTACTGTGCTCTTTGAAGCGGCCACAGACGAGCTGCAAACAGTGGTGTGCGTTTCCATTTTGGGTTGCATATAGAAGTGATGTGCCTTCTTTTACATTTTGCGCAACTCAACCTCTTCCAACTTCTGCATTCCTTCGCTGTGTGAAAATGTCGAGCACATAGGAAGCAACATCCCAATATGCGCAGTTTCTACGTTTTCTCGTCTATCGTTAGCTCAGCTGGGCATTGATTGATTTATGGGGTTTAACGTCCCAAAACCACCATATATTTATGAGAGACGCCGAAGTGGAGGGCTCCGGAAATTTCGACCACCGGTGGTTTTTTAACACGCACCCAAATCTGAGCACACAGACCTACAACCTCTCCGCCTCCAACGGAAATGCAGCCGCCACAGCCGGGATTTTATCCCGTGACCTGCAGGTCAGCAGCCGAGTACCTTAGCCATAAGATCACCGCGGCGGGGCCCCTCAGTTGGGCAGTCATCCACCCTGTGACCTTATCATCACGGAATATACAACTCTCTGGACGGAGTTTGACGGTTAACATAGACGCTGAACTTCGGTTATCTTCCTTAATTTTTGGTTTGCTGGTTAGGGCTCGTTCACTTTGATCAACCGTCATCAGAAATGTCTGATCCCGGCTTCTCACTTCCAAGCTCAAGAAGTCTAGAAGAATAGACTATTCATCTGGTGGGCTCTTAGTACCACTTGCATTTTTCCAAGACAAGGTGCGCTGAGTATAAAGAGGTACCATTTCTTGCGGGAGATTCTGCATTATTTCCTTTTTAGGAACACTCCATACTCTCTTTCTTCGACACAAAGGTTACAAAAGCACTTCACGCGAGTTTGCACCTCTCCATGCAGCCTTTGCAGCCCTTCAAAATCTTCGCACGAGAAAAGTTCACGTAGGTTAAGGAGTGGGCGCATGTGGTCGTTCACAATCAGTGATTCATGGCCAAATATTTCTTATAGAAGATTTATAGCTGAGGTATAACTTTCGTTGGTTGTAGCCGAGCCACTAGTGACACATTTCGCATTTCCCGAAGGATAGTTTGGAAATATTTTAAATGTCTACGTCAAAGAGTGCCAGTATTGGTGAATAGTTGATTCAAATGGATCCTAACATGCAGGGATTGAATGGGGTCACAAAAAAACTTCGGTATATGGAGGTTGGTAAGCTTAATCTATGCCCGGGCTGGAGGAGAGTTGTGATAAGGTGCGTGCCTAGCTACGACATTGAGATCACTAGCATCATTGTGAGCACTGGTGAACGAGAGTGTTTGTCACGTGGTATTACTTGTATTGCGCGGACATTTGAACAATGAAACAAACCAAATAACGATCATTATCATCAATGTCATCATCATCACCACCCTAAACCGATTCTATGTTCAGTGCAGAATGAAGGCTTCACGCAATAATACTTGGAATTCTGTGAGCGAGCTCATTCCCTTTTATTCTCGCAAATTTTTTGACTTGGAAACCTCACTTCACTCGCTAAAATGACGATAACAGGCAAGAAATAAATAATTAATAGTCAGGTGGGAAATAACTGCCCTCATGTTAGTAACCAGAGGTTAACTGAGTTCTTGTTAATGATTCATTTTGGTGTAATCTTAAGTGCTGCATTTATATTTCTCCTGTACAGTTCGTGCATAAATAAGGCAGGTGCCAGCAACAGCTGACTTGAATGTAGCAATCTTACAAGAAATGTTTTCACCTAATAGAGAAAAAAAGTCCTGCAAAAGGGTATTGATGACTAGCGGCCTGATGAAAAGAGTTAGTGGTGTTGAACCATGAATGATATCATTTTCAAACAGCAATAAAATAGTAACTTGAGCATAATTATTCTCCTCTTACTCTATCTTCAAACCAATAAGAAATTGCAAATAAATGAACAGAGCATATGTTCAGGGCGCCCGCATATCGCTCATGTAGAAATATCATGAGGGAGTAACTGCCAGAGACAGAGAAAAACAACCAGGCCTGCAGGAACGCGCAGCGCGGTCACAGCGAAAAGTGGACGAGCGGCCTTTCTCAAATTTCATGGGTTTTATGTCAAAGGTCATCGCAGTACCGCACCCACCGGTATGTAATTGTAGGGCAGCCCTTTCGCCCTCAATGACTAGGACACTAGAAGTCCCCCCCCCCCCCGTTTCCCTTGCACCTGTCCCTATTCCTTGCACACGCCTACGGCCGTTACACTCGATATCGACGCCTCATTGTATTAACCACTGATCTGCTTGAACATTTGACTTTGTTTCTTTACTGGAAAAAATACGAAACTTCTCTGCGGAAGGCAAGGAATAATACAGGCTAAAAAGTCTGACAAGCTAAGCGTTCATCTTTTCGACAAGTTCCCAATTCGCCTTCGCAAAAACTATCACGCCGGTTCGCGTTCTCATTTATCTTCTGCTTCGCCACCCAAACACGTGAACCTGACGTGCGTTCACCCGATGTGCGTGCCGATTTGTCCGGCGTGAGACGCAGAAACACGGATGTTCAATATAACCAGCACTGACCGGAAAGGCTTAGAAACGTGGACACATAGATTGTAAACGAAGACAGAAAAAAAGGAGAAAGATGCAAAAAAACACGCGAAAAATATATGGAGAAAAACAGACAGAGTATAGAGTAAGAAAGAAAGGGAGAGAAAAACAAAGTGGAATAACCAATAAAGAGAAAAACAATAGAAAGAGATACAGATATATAGAAATAGAGCGCCACTAATGCAAGCAGCGCCAACTTTTTGTTTGTACAGCACTCGCCAACAAATTCCAGGCTTTGTGAAATTCTATTACTCAGTCACGCCTCTGCTTGTGAATACAGCAAAAATAATTTCCTCTGTGTGGAAATGAAGTGAAAGTAACTTTCGTGCTTCACAAACAGACGCGTCATGTACCCAGGCTTCACACTACCACGTGAAATACTGCAATAGTAATGCGCGATACAAGCAAGCGTACATTGCCATCGCGCATAAGAAAATGCCATTAAAAATAACGACTTCATGATTTAAAGCCAGTCGCCCACTACAATAGGCACATACTTCACTGCGTCTATTCGCTTATGGCCACGTAGGGGGGTTAAGGCAAGTTTGAATATATTTTAGGGCTTGAAGTACGCACTAAAGAAATATATCGCGAATTTAGAGCAATGCATGCATACATATAGATTGAGCTTTTGATGCAGGGCTGGCGTGCGCACGCCCTATTCTAGCTACCGTGAGTCCAGCACTGTCCTTGTACACCAGGGAATTTTATTGGCCTTCTTCTTTTTCTTAATCACTACATAGCTTTAGCGAGCACGCGTGTCATAAGGGCGTGGTGGCTCGTTCTGCAAGGCATTCCACGTTAGCTCACTCGTCCTCATGTTGAAGCTTCAGCAGCAATTCTTCAACCTGCAGTTCTCAGCAAATGCTTGTCGCGCTTTCACCAGCTCACCACAAGTATGACCGAGGCCTTGTTGGCTCTCCTGTTTGGGGCAAAGCGTCTTGAAAACAGAAGACTGCGCATGTCTTCATCTCAGGACACCACCAAGCGACACCACGCTCACATCGGACAGCATGACTATGGCGTCGCCACCTCGAAGCGCAGTGCAAAGGGTGAAGACCTGGTGTTTGTGTTTGTGAAGCGCCATTTCGGACCCTCGGGCTTCCTGCGAAATGTATGCGACATCGTCATGCACGGGCGCGAGCTCATTCGCAAAGCGCCTCCGCTACGCACCTGTGTCTTCTTCGCGAAACGCCTTCCGGTCGTGCCCTGCTGTCACCTTTTGCTGTTTTGCGAGGGCTACCCTGGAGGCGTCGGGGATACTAGCGTTTTTCGCTTCTTGACGACCGGTACATGCGCTAGCTTGAAGTCGTTGGCCTGAGATACGCTACGCATCCGTGGCTACTCAGAAAGCACTTCAACGGCCTGCCTTGTGCATTGATGCGCAGTTTCAGGCTCCTTCAATTAGCCCGCAAGATCCTGG
Organism: Rhipicephalus microplus; assembly: GCF_013339725.1. Taxonomy (NCBI): domain Eukaryota; kingdom Metazoa; phylum Arthropoda; class Arachnida; order Ixodida; family Ixodidae; genus Rhipicephalus; species Rhipicephalus microplus. The sequence goes on along the minus strand of NW_023612751.1, from coordinate 74,286 downwards.
ACAGCCCTCTTGAAAAGGCATGGGCTTAGGGTCGTCGTGACTGACTTTTCGCTTCCTGATAACCTCCTGTGGGATAGCAGTGCGCCTTTCCAGGATGTGTATAGCCAACGTGTGCAGCAGCTTCTCAAGACACTTGCAGCACGGACTCGCCATGTCCTTGATTATATTGAACGTTCTATACATATGACCAACTTGAGTGTGAGTTATGATCCGTTGTACAGTAACAAGTGCTGCTTCGAAGAATGGGTCTAGTTTTTTGTCACCCTGGATATATAGATAAACAATAATATTGCATTCTCGCCTGATCACTTGTGACGTTAAGCTATTGTTGGAGTACATATTGTGTCCACAAACAGCTAAAATATCTTTTCTTCTAAGCACCTTTCATCTCTTCCTCGTCTGCCGGGCTTCATTGATATTAGGCAGCAGGGCTAGCACCCAGATTTTCATTTTGTTGCTATGGATATTGACAATGAGAGTAATGAGCCCTAGATAGGGAAGGGCAGTATTGATATAGGAAGGTGGCTTTATATGAATATTGTACCCAAAAAACGCAGAGTTGTGCAAAAACCTCATAGTTACAGTTTAAACGACTACAGCGCGTCAGGGCAACAGTGACATCACAATTAGAATATCCAGAATTTAATATGGATAATTATTATAGTCATTCCGTTTAGAAAGACTAACTTGTAAGGTATGTTCAGAGCCTCTTAGGTCTGTAATGAAGACAACGAGGACTGTTCGTGCGTATAGTGAATAAGTGCATTGTTTTAAGAATTCTTCTCCCGACACCAGCAGCATATGCTCAAAGATGTGTTGATAGGAGCCGTCTTCGCATTCTTAGAAGCCACTGGACAGGATGCATGTATGTGAAGCTACTCCAGCATAACCAAACCATCTTCTCATCTCCCTACCTTTCCATCGTCGTTCAACACACTTTCACTCCAGAGTCACATTTCTCCAGTACTCAAGCCAGAGACTAACATTTCTATTGAACCTCCGCACGTTCTGCTAAAATATGAACACACAGCCACGCGCACAAACACACACTCAGACACACACACAAACCCGCGTGCGACAGAATATTCGGCTTACTCGCCGAACTTCTCTTGTATACGAGCGTACAATATATTGATACGTCTTTACTATGCCCTAACGGCTAAATCATTCCGGAGTGTTGCCTTGTAACGAAGTTGCAACACGCGTAAAAGTGTAGGCCCATCACAACCTTACAGAGCCCTACTAAAATACTCATCTTATTACTTAACCTGATAATTAAAATACGGTGGTCATCAACGCAAAGAATTGTTATAATAAATTTTTATTTATTTATTTATTTATTTATTTATTTATTGCAGCAAGCATTGTTATACGAAATGCAGTGTGGGCAGCTGTAGTGCACACAAGCTTTATTTTTCAGTGGTGTAGAAAACAGCACAAGAATAAAAAGCATAACACTGAAAAAACATGCGAGAAATTACCTTTCTATATATAATTGCTTCCTGTTCGTCCCTTTACGTTGACAGGACTATAGAAGGGTACGCCATAGATAGTCCTAAATTAACAAGCGGGGACTCTGGCTGCAATTGTTCAGCGACCATGGGGATGATGGGTAGTGCACAGATTTGACTAGTCTTCGTACTTGCGGGGCTCAAATCGCCCTCGTGGCTTCATTTACTGCCGCGTAGAAAAGAACGAACCCTTTTGAATTTTGTGACCAGATTTGAAAAGGTAAGCCAAAAGCAATAAGGTGGCGAAGTGCAACCGTGGAACATTTGCTCAATTTTGTTTTTTGAGGAAACTGCTCCAAGCCCCACAAACACACACGTAGCGAGAAGTACAAAGGCTTGACAAATTTGTGTACTACCCATCATTGCCATGCTTGATGAAGTGCCAGGCGTTGTAGCTCCCATAGACACTAGTACTAGAGCTCCCTCTAGTGAATATTAGGAAACTCTATGGAGTATACCGAGCGATTTATGCAACTAGCGACATATGCGCAACAAAAAGTTCACTTATAGAAGAAGCATGAGCAAACATATAATGCTAAGTGAAGAACGATACACATAGTAACCATAATTTTTTACAAGAAATGAAATAAACTCTGTGCAAGCAATGTACAGCAGACACTTGACCTACCGGAATACTGTTGATTATCTTTTTCAATTGACACGAAAATTATCCTGCGCAATTCATGTCATATTATATGCTGCATATGTTGCCAAACATTTGCGCGATATGTTACGTGCAAACTTTGGTAATTGCATAGCTGTTCACACCTTTCATATCTACAAACCACCTCTGCAAGTGCAAGCTATCACCGAAAAGCAAGAAGTAGGCAATGGTAGAGAATGGAAGCACCCTGCCATGGTGTGAGACTCATTTCCAGCAATATATCTCCATCAGTTGAACTTGAGCACTGACAGCTGGACGAAAAGTAGTGCGTAGTGACTTTACCAAAACCGTCTTTTTTACTAGCCACCACGGTTGTCCAATGGTTATGGTTCTCCGTTGCTGACTCAAATTCTTGTCGTATTTCGATGTAGGCGGGAATACTCGAAGTCCCTGCACTTTGATACAGGTGCATGCTAGAGACCAGAAGTCGTAAAATTTATGGAGCGCCCCACTACGGCGTCTCTTAAATTCATATTGTGGTTTTCGGATGTTTAACCTCATCCAATCGATTGTTAGCAACTTTGTTTTTAAGGCTGTCCGGAAAATTTCAATCCAAGAACAACTTCAGCTACTTTCTTCCGATTGCTTGAGCAGGCACCTATGGTTGACACAACACATTCAGCTGAAGACGCCTCTACGTTCCCGGTAAAGAACAGAGAGAATAGGCAGTTATATTTTACCGTTAGCGTGATAGCGAATGTTAAGAAAAGACGCTATCGTGCAGCAAACTTTCGTTGCGGGCAGCGTCTTATAATTAAACGCGATAGCGTTTACGTGGTGTACGTGCGCCAGATATCCAATGGTTAAGAATTAAGACAGTTGAAAAAGAAAAGAAACCGTGATTGTCTAGTTGTGATATACAGCGCCAAGCAATATATGAAGCTTATTTCAATAATATAGAGAGTAAATAAATATGAACCAAACCATGCACCATATGCGAAAAAAATATGTTGCCAATTTGTTTGCATCGATCTTGTAGTTAGGCTTAGACGATTTCGAAATAGGAATCTATCTCGAAAACTACACTAACTAATTCGTAATACTCAGTCATCAAAGCTAACTGAAGGCAAGCGAAGCCACTTTAAACAGTCGTTTGGTGTGAACAAAGTGAATCTTTTAACAACTACACGCCAACTTACTTCAAAGCGGGCGCCCGAGAGCGTCACCATGTTTTACGTACACTACGTACACCAACGCTAACAAGGTAAGGTTGAAGCTGAAAAGCAGATAGCACGCATGCTAATCGGTACGGGCAACGTACGTATCTGCACATTTCGATCCCGTTATCACGGTTCGCCTGGTATCCCGGTAAGCCCGGTATGCTATCACTGTCTTATGCCTTCGGGGAGGACTTGTTATTCAAGGTGGATGTTTAAAAGATCGATGCCAACCAATCTGTCATCTGTTGTTGTAACTCTCCGGTCTGATCTTTATGGGTGTGAGCGATGAAAAAGAGCGTTCTGCTTAAGCGGGGCTCACGGCCAGTGCCGCCATAATCTTTAGAAGATGGGGCACGTTTAGGAGCAAAACCTTTGGGGAATTGGCAACCGCATGCATCGCAGACATCCTGAGGTTTCTCGCTTGTCTTGCTTGAATTTCGTAGCCTGTACGCTACCAACTCCCCTTGCAAAGCTGAAGTTGAAATAATAATTGAGTACATGTCAGAAAACTCCTCGACAGTGAGAAGAGTGGCAGATTCGGAAGTAAGAAAAAAGAATGGAAAAAAATAAAAAAAGGCAGAACATAAAAAGCATCTTCAAGATGTACCGATGAATTGTAAAGCGCTCTCTGAACTTACCAAGCAATGAAATTACAGTGCCTCGCATCAGAGTGCCCAATACAGAAAACCGAGAGGCAGGGATGGTGCACAGTACCACGTAAATAATTGAACAAGCTGCATGTGCTGGCAGTTCTCGTGAAATTGTCGTGAGAGTTCACGTGTTCTTAGAAATAGATTATGGTGCACTATGCTCTAAAGAAAACCGTAGTTCAATCTTTTATCACTAGTGAACTGATCACTTAAGAATTTGTGTGGCGCGAGGCTGCGTTTTTTCGCGCCAGCGTAAGTGCTGAAAAAAAAGAATGCCTGTACCAGTTAGAACAGTGTATACACAGCATATCTATGCTGCATGGTGATATACATATATGTACAGTTTTCATTAGTTCACGTAAAAAGAAATTATGGTCGAACGTTTGCTAAGAACAGAAGACACTTTGCCGCAACGCTGGCATTTCGAACAGGAGAGCGACGGGAGTTACAAAAAACACAAAAAAGAACATCACGAATTTTTGCACGTAATTAATATTTATGGCTGGTATACACAGCGAACAAGCTATTTCTAGGTGAGTATGTATAGTATGGTCCCGTGTGCATTTTTGTTTGAGACTAAGCAAATATTTCTCAACAATGATCACCTTGCCCTGGCACATTTCACGACATTACTTCTACGATTGGACTACTTCATTGCTATCGAACGTCACAGGGAACTCTAAGATCAACCAAAGTTGCGAAAAAATCTGCCCGAAAAATAACGTGCGCAAAAACGAGTTGCCAACGTGCCTCATAACTTACAAAAACGGTTATTTATTGCGTATTGCAAGCATGCTTGGATGCACGCAGTAAAGTATGAAATCTTCACAAAAAGGTGTCAATGCTAGTTAGTTAGTTAGTTACGTTGGGTTTTATGGCGCAAAAGCAACAATGGCTATGATGCGCCAGACACTGGGTGATTATGATAATAGCGTTAAAATATGAGACGAAAAACATATTTCTGTTTACAGTTTGTTTAGAATACCTGCAGGGTCTAGAAACCTAAACACATACTGTATGGGGCTGGGTGCATTTTCTGATAGTATTAACATTGAATGTAGAGGTGTTTATGTTCTGTAAAATTGTTTAAAATAAACGTGTCTACTTTTTTCAAAGACTGGCCATCTTATTAAAATATGATCGATAGTCAGAGGTTCCTTGCAATGTTCCCATTCCGGCTGATCTTCTCCGCGCAAGAAAAAGTTTTGGGTAAGGTGAGTATGACCTATACGCAGGCGGCATAGATTGAATGCGTAAGGGCTGCTTGACATATAGAGCTTAAAATAAAAACTATTCCCATAGGCATGCAGTCACAAAAATTGATCGCAATAATTTCGCTCAGGAAATAAGCTTATGCGAAATGTAATTATTCCTTTGCAAAAAACATGCTGTGTTTACCTCTCATTCCAAATTGCAAGCAGAGCCATCCTCAAATTAAAATAATATTCGAGTACACGTCACAATGATTCGAAGACTAGTTTAAGAAATGGTGTGACGAGAGGCCGTCAGTCCTGATGGTTACTGTACCTGTCGTTTACTGTATTTTAAAGCGATTACTTGACTTTTATTATTTACTAACTCCTTTCTTCACTGGAATATACGCAAGGGGCGAGGGAGTCTCAAGACTTTGATAAACATATACACATTCTGCCTAAAGTACCGGCGATAGTCACGTCACAGAGACCAGGAGTTTAGGAGAGGGGGGAGACTCAGGCATCAGCCTGCTCCGCCCTCTTTTCTCCTTTCGGGTCGGTGTGACCCCCCTCTCCCCCACGAAAATATTTTCTGGCTACGCCACTGGTTTATTAACTGTTTGCTAACTAATTTTGTCCTAGTGTGTGTGCGAAATGTAATCCTTTGATCCCGCACTATCGCACAGGTATCTCTTATGCTCCAAAAAAGTCCTCATGAGCCTTTGTAGTTCATGATGCCCTTCTGGTCGCATGGCCACATTTTCTAAATATTAGCGTTCCTCTGCAGTATTCGACCATATAAGTCTTGCAGTCGCTCGAGCAGCGCTCTGTGCTGCTGAGATTCCTCCATGCTTGAGTCATCGCCAAGTTGGGAGCAGGCTGCAATTTCGTACTTGGCATATTGTTCTACAAAATGCTTCATCACAGCCTGCTGCAGGACCTGCGGGTACGATGAGTTGCCGAGGAGGCAAGCCTCAAGTGCGTCGCAAATCGCGACCCTTAGGGTCTGGAAGCGCAGTTTGGCGTTGTAACCAGTCGTCGTTTCAAGCCAAGTTCCGAACTCGCGTCCCAGTGGAGGTTCATTGGCCAAAGGGTGTTCGATGAACAATGACTGGATCGAAACCAGCACCGTCTGGATGGTCATCTCCGGGTTCCACGAGGGGCCGTGAAACGTACCCAGAACGCTGAGCGAGACGAGCCCACTGCTGTATAGGTTCGGATTGAAGCGCACCCTTCCGCTGTCTGTCGTCATGAAGTGTACCTGTGGGGGACAGGTGGGGTAATAGAGGGGGCACTTGAGCACGAAATGGAAGTAGCCTCCCTGGTACGGCGTGTTGTCGGGTCCCACGATGATGGCGTGGATGTAGTTGATGTTGCCCTCTTCGGGCTCAACAAACACTCCCGGCAGTGGGTTGTCGAATATGTTCTTCAGGTCCTGTTTGAGTCTCAGCAGACACTGCTCCGACGGCTTCTTGCGCTGGGACAACGCGGTGTCCAACCTGCATGCAGCTGCACTTCCCCCATGTTCATCCATGGCGGAACAAGGGGAGGCGGCGGCTGTGAGTGGACGTCGCTGCACGCCGTGAGCCGTTCGCGCAAATGATGATTATTAGTACCACCTGTACATATGGCTGACACCCACTGTGAGAGTAGCGGAGAAACGAATTATTTATAAGTAAAAATGATCACTAATAACTGTATCACAGATTAGTTACATATAGGTTAGAATAAATAATGATGGTAATCGATATGAAAGCCACCCTGATTCAGATAGAACTTTCTGTGCGACGGAACGGAAATGCACAATGACCTGATGCTCCCAAGGATAAAATATTTGAAAATTTAAAATCCACTCCAATGCGATTGAACACCATTTTGAATGATAAGAAATGGTTCTCGATTCTTTTTCTATCATTGTAAAACGAGCGACGAGGGGAAGGAGCCATACGAGCTCTGTGCATATAATAGTTTAATTTTCGAAAACGACAGGGCAGTCTAGTAAAAATAATTGCCTCTTGTCTTGTTGAACAGAAACTCCTACGCCAAGGGAACAAGATGTGTCAATACTCGTTTAGATGAGCGAATAATGTTTTCCTTGTGTCTTGCTCTATGGCACGCCTTCTAAATCTGTCACGAAATATTAGAGCTGTTGTCGGCATAATTGAGAGTATCTGACCACAGAGAGTAGCTTTCGCCAGAGCATGCGTGATTTCATTCATTTTTATTCCTTTGCGGCCCGCTATACCTAACAACAGTACTGAAAGTTGGGCGAGTTGGTACTCATTCATGACTTCTTTGCGCAAACACGTACACGGACACAAGGAAAAAAGAGGCAAACAACACGGGCGCAAACTCACAACTGGTCAACCAGTTGTGAGTTTGCGCCCGTGTTGTTTGCGCCCGTGTCTACTTCCACAGAAACATGGTTTCTGTGGAAGTAGGAGTGCGAGTCGATGCTTTGGTGGACACAGGTGCGACATTGTCTGTTATACGTGCTGATTTGTGTGAACGTTTAGAGAAAGTAATGACGCCTTACGATGGTCCCACGTTAGTTGCTGGTCAGGGCAACGCCATTCGCTCTTTCGCGTTTTGTTCTGTGCATTTTTTCATAGACGGCATCCGCCATCATGTCCAGTTTGCTGCCCCGTCCCGCTGCTCTCACTGACTAATTTTAGGGAGGGATTTCCTATCATTTGCTTCCGCGGCCTATTGTTGTGGACAACGCGTCGTTTACCTTACTGACACCGACTTCATGCTTGACGGTGACAATAAAAAGCCACTTCGTTTGGTCGCTGCGAAAGACATCGAACTGCCGCCACTACAAGAACAAATTGTGAGCATTATGTCCAACGACATCTATCACGGTGATGTATTGGTCTCCCCGTTACCACTTTGCGTTCGTAAAGGCCTAGTTCTTCCATCCGGTGTCGTTCGTTTTTGCAATGGCTCTGCACTTGTCACCGCTGTAAACTCTACACCAGAGGAGATCTTACTGCCACAGGGCACTACTGTGGCCCGTATAACCGACATCAAGCCTGTATTTGTCATGCCACTTCAGGCTATCGCATTCAAAGACCCTTCCCTCGATGAGCATGTTTCTTCCTCCACCTTTATCACCGCTATCAACGGCGACTTGACAAATTCACAGACGCATCAGCTGCTCGCATTGTTGCATAAGCACGCAAATTCTTTCGAGAATTGCTCGTCTAAGCTTGGCCGGTCGACTACTACAGCACATCGAATCGAAACAGTTAAGACATCTATCGTACACCGCCGACCCTACCACGTGTCTTTACCTGAAAGAAATATATAGAAGAAAACGTTGCTGACATGCTTTAAAGGCAAGTCATCCGTCCCTCGTCTATCCCTTGGTGACCTCCTATTGTTTTGGTCCGCAAAAAGGACGACTCTGTGTGTTTTTGTGCGGACTACCAGGTGCTCAATAAGATCACACGCAAGGACGTGTACCCTATGCCACGCATTGATGACGTCCTTGATTCCCTACAAGGCGCGGAATATTTTTCAAGCATCGACGTGCGTTCTTGGTACTGGCAGATGCCCATGCCTGAAGACGATAAGGAGAAAACGGCGTTCGCAACCTCCGATAGGCTATACGAATTCAACGTGATGCCTTTCGGGCTCTGCAATGCACCTGTGACTTTTGAGCGTATGATAGTTACCGTGCTGCGCGGCCTGAAATAGAAAAGTTGCCATTTCTTCCTGGACGACATTATTATCTTTCAGTCAACATTTCCTGAGCACCTAGAATGATTGGATCAAGTTATGACGTGCCTTGCTGGCGCCTGGCTCCAAATAAACACTAAGAAATGCTCTTTCACTAGAAAATATATCAAGGTCTTAGGACACGTCCTTAGTAAAGATGGCATTCAGCCCGACCCTGACAAGATTTCTGCAGTCCTTCACTTTCCGCGTCCCGAAAGACCAAAGGAGCTTCGCAGGTTTCTTGGCCTCGCCTCCTATTTTCGCCAGTTTATCCAGAACTTTACCTCTATTGCTGCTCCATTACACGAGCTATTTGCTTCCAACGTCCCCTTTATGTGGTCCCAAGAATGTCAAACGGCACGCGACCTGTTTAGGCGGGCCCTCATATCTGAACCTTTGCTCTGCCACCTTGACGAAGCCGCACCAACTACCCTCCATACCGACGCTAGCGGCCTTGATATTGGAGCAGTTCTTCTACAACGCGGCAAGTCTTCCCTAGAGAAAGTTGTTGCATATACCAGTCGCGTACTCACCCCTGCCGAAAAGAACTACACGATAACTGAGTAAGTGTGTTTGGCTGTGGTTTGGTTGGCACAGAAGTTCCATCCCTATCTCCACGGCCGTCACTTTACATTTGTTACAGACCACCATATCTTATGCTGGCTTTCTAAACTGAAGAACTTGTCCGGACGCTTGGGTCGGTGGATACTACGCTTGCAGGAGTACGACTTTCACATAACACACAAGTCACGTAGAAAACATCAAGACGCCGACGCTTGATCTCGTTGCCCACTTCCAACTACCTATATTAGCGTTACTGAGAACTCATCTGCCACATCTACCAAAGTTCATACGCTCGCATCGATAGGGCAACCCTTTTCGGACGATGAGCCAACATTTATCTCCCGCCAGCGATCCTATGCATACTGCAGACGCATGATGGACCACCTTTCGGGACTTTCTCATTCACCAAACGCGCCACTTTGTCGTCAACTCCTGCACTTTAGGCTGGACAATGCGGTTCTCTACCGCCACATTTACCAACATAACCGTCAGCGCTAGGTTCCTGTACTGCCACACTTTCTCAGGCTTCAAGTGCTCGAAGCCTTCCACGATGACTTGACTGCTGGTCATTTTGGTTTTCAAAAAACTCTTGACCGCATTCGATGTCGTTATTACTGACCTGGCCTTTCTTCTAGTGTAGCGTGGTACGTCGGTTCCTGCAACCCATGCGAGTGTCGTAAACTCCCGACGTCTACACCTGCTGGACCTCTACAGCCACTTCCGTGCCCTTCAATGCCGTTCGAGGTTGTAAGTGTTGACCTTTACGGGCTTCTCCCCGTCACGTCTGCTGGCAAACGATGTATAGTGATTGCCGTGGACCACCTGACACGCTACGCTGAGACTTCCTCTGTTATTACAGGCTCAGCTGTGGAAGTTGCAGACTTTATTCTTCACGCCATAATCTTGCGTGATGGGGCTCCTTGTGTACTGCTTAGTGACCGCGGCAAAGTTTTCCTGTCACAAATGGTAAATGAAGTACTGCGCGCTTCTGAAACTACTCACAAGACCGCTTCAAGCTACCACCCTCAGACAAATGGCCTCACAGAAAGATTTCATTGAACCTTTGCTGACATGATAGCTGTTTACGTCCAACGCGACCACAAAAACTGGGATATTTTTTACGATTCTTCCCCTTGGCCTGCAACACTGCCGTTCAGCGAACTACTTGCTACTCATCGTTTTAGCTCGTGTACGGACGCACCCCGACTACCTCTCTCGACGTCTTCATCTTTAACAGCCATGACAACTCATGTCAGTCTTCTAGCGAAGGATATATTTCCCGCCATGCCCAGTCTCACCATCAGGCTCGCATCAATACTGAAGCGAGACATCATGAGCGAAAGATCATCTATGACGCATACCATCGCGTTGTGTCTTTCCAACCTGGTGACGAGGTGCTGCTTTTGACACCTATTCGCACTCCTGGTCTCTATGACAAATTCCAACCGCGCTTCATCGGGCCATACATATATTTAGAACAGACTTCACCGGTCAATTATCGTGTGAGACCACTTGTCACCCCAACAGACCACCGTTACCGCAGTACCGAGATAGTCCCCGTTTCTCGCGTGAAGCCTTTCACGCGACAATCCCCGTCACTTTGACTTACGGCGGCCAAGGTGTCCGCTTCCGAGTGGGGGGAATTACTGTGGGCGTTTGTTACTTACATCGTTCTCATCCATGCATGATCATAATCATCATCATTCGCTTGCCTCTTCCTCGTGGCAACTCTGTGCCATCATCATCGCCATCGTCTGTGGCCTGGCTTTGCCCGTTCGTTTAGCGAGGTTTTTCCTCAAATAAACGCTGTCGCAACGACCAAAACTACCAAAACTTCATAGTTTGTATGTATGTATGTATGTATGTATGTATGTATGTATGTATGTATGTATGTATGTATGTATGTATGTATGTATGTATGTATGTATGTATGTGTGTATGTATGTATGTATGTATGTATGTATGTATGTATGTATGTATGTATGTATGTATGTATGTATGTATGTATGTATGCATTTATGTATGTATGTATGTATGTATGTATGTATGTATGTATGTATGTATGCATGTATGTATGTATGTATGTATGGTTAGGTATTCAACGTGGACATGTCAAAGGTAGTGGTTATCATAAACTATTTTCAGATATTTTACCGAGTCCGATTGTCGTATGTTCTGCAGGTGTCAAGATAGTTTAATGGTACCTGGTTTACTGAAAAAAAAACCCATAATTGCGCTCTTTTAAACATTGCGGCGTAAATAGTTAACCTGTAACCAATTTTCAACGACGCAGATATACGCTTGTAATCGAATATATTAATGAAAGAGTATACGTGTCTGAATAAGAAATGATATACCACCTGCATATACATAAGCGTATACATAATCATGAATAGGAATTGTACTTAGCAATATATTAAAAGGAGAGGCGACGTGACTGCTCGCTGAGGAACTCCTCAAAACTGGAAGTGTACATTTCAATTATTACGTTTTAGTGAAAACTTTTCTTCAATTTCAAAACTCGCTAAACCACCTAACCATATAAATAGAGATGTCATGAAAATTTAGTTAATCAAATGACATTTTATGTTACACACTATCGTATGCTTTTGATATATTCAAAGTAACCAGGGCTGCTGTTTGTCTGCGACAGTGTGCCGATTTGATTCGGCTCCCTTAGTCTACATAGGCATGCCAAATAAAACAGACAGCTCTAGAACTAATTTTGAAGAGACTGAGAACTTCTCAATTTTTTAGCAATTTAATAGGACGATTATAAAGAATTTTTAAAATGATTTAGGCACATTAGAAGTTAGCGTTGTGTTTCTTATATTTGGCATGACTCTCTCTTGGGCGTGTTAGTAAAGGTTCATGATGAAACAGACGCTAAAATATATACACACTTAGAAAGAACACAAATGAGCACCTACTACCAACATAAAATTTAATTTAGAAGCGAACTATAATATATGCATTACATGCATGTACGTCATTCCGGGCCTCTCCCTGTCATCATCAACAACATGATATATAAAAAAAACCACACCCATATTCGATGGCACACAAGCGGAAACAAACACGTGTAAATACTTGTTACGACATTTACTTCCTCTAAATGATCAAGTTTTGTCATCTTTCCGAATGACCGGTGCGACCAAACTGCCACGCCGGACATCGGTTCGAAGACCTCACTAAAATAATAAATAGATAGTAGTGACGGGCGGTGTGTACAAAGGACAGGGGCGTAATCAACGGGAGCTTATGACTCGTTCTTGCATTACGTTGGCATGTTGAATTGTTGATACCTCAATTGAAGTAATCACTCGGTGTTTCAGAATACGAGTGAAGGGAATTTGCGTTTACACCATTCGCTTTATTTATTAGCATTTGTTTTATTGCTTCGTCCCCAGATATACACGTATCACGCTCATTATAAAATTTATAGCCCTGTCAAGACGGCTAGTACACTGTACACCGTAAGGGAAAAAATTTAGATTTCATACCGGAAAACACCCAGTAAAGACTATAGCTCTGCGGTTAAAATTTCACAGCCTTGATTTATAAGTAGGAAAATGATTTTTGTCTTACGTCATATTTTACCTGAAATGAATGTGATTACACTTCTACTTCCACTATAGGACAGTCTAATCGAAAACACCTTGTTGTATATTGTCTATTTGGTTTCGGTTTCGCGATCACTGCCACAGGTGGCGGTAGTGTTTTTTATGTATAAGCTTGCGCAAGTTGGAATAAAGGGGCTTTTGTTCCGATGGGCACTCAAATTGTCTAGTCGTTCATTCATCGGCGGCAGACACCGCCACTTAATTGGCGATGAGGGTGCTCGTTTAGGAGGGGGTGGGATTTTCGTCATTTTCGCTGACTGTTTCCCGCGCCTTGAGTGTTTCCGGACTGGCACCTCCGCCCCCATTCCTGCCCACGCCTGGCCACCCTGCTGTGGCCAGGCCGCAATGGATCCGCATCTTCGAGAATTTTCTGCTCGCATATGGTGTTTCGGACTGTGCGCCAGATAGTCCCAAGTCTCTTCTAATCCACAGCCTCGGCGTAGAAGGCCAGCGCGTATTTCACACATTACCGCTACAGTGTGTAGAAATATACTGCCTAGTGTGCTGAGCATGGGGGGCTATTAGATGGCCCCGACGCTGATGACTGCCGGCAGCGCTCGCATGGTGCGCTGCTGTGCGAGTGGGTGCATCCAATCCTTGCGCTCCGCAACCGCTGCGAAGCCTGCAGGAGGCCGAGTCGTGCGAGGCCAACTATCAATTTTCTGCATTTCCGGAGTGTTTTTTTACATAATGCTTTTTGTATAAGAAGTTCACGATTGATTTCACAGTACTGGTGCTTTGCAATACCAAATATAGATAATTTTGTGGCATACATTTCGCCATTCACTACTGCCCGCGAAAACAAAAAGACACAGATACCACGTAACTTGGGAACCAATGCTATGAAAGGTGATTCTGTTTTAATTTTTTATTAAGTGAAACATTATTAAGTGGCGCTAAATATATGCACGAAATTGGATAGTCAGCACTAGAACCAGCACTGGCGTTTCACGAACATTTGGCTTTTCTTGCAAGTATTCGGAGACCCCAAGTTAAGGGGGTGATCCTGAGGGCACCCAGACGTAGGCGATTCGATAGAGAGATAGATAGATAGAGAGATAGATAGATAGAGAGATAGATAGATAGATAGATAGTGCAACGAGCAAGGTTCCGTGAAACACAGATTATTATTCGAGAAACGTTAGCCGCAACAAGCTGGTACAGGCAGGAACCCGGCAAGCACGAGCCACACACGGACGTCAACGTCTTCTTTCATGCTGGCACAGAGCTGGCGCCACTATGCTTCGGTACAATTACTCCCCGCGCAGAAAGGAGCCAACCTGGCGACCTAGGGAAAGGACACGACAAGGGGTTATAGCACGGTTTGAGGCGTGATACGTGTACTGTTTCACGCCCACGGCAGCGTTGGTCCGAAGGTGGATCAATGGGCTCAACTTCATAGTTGACAGGAGATGTTTGCCGCAACACACGGTAGGGGCCATGGTATTTCGACGAAAGCTTCGGGGGAAGACCGGGAGGGGTAGACGGGACCCAGAGCCAAACCAGCATTCCTGGGTTATAGTGTACAGTAGACGCAGAGGAATCGTGGTCAGTTTTCTGGCGCCATTGGTCTTGTGCGGTAAATGAGCGAGCGAGTTGACGACACTCTTCGGCATAAGCAGCTGCTGTGGAAACAGGCGTTGCTTCGGAAACATCAGGCCTGTAAGGGAGAATGGTGTCCATGGAGCTTGATGGCTCACGTCCGTACAGGAGGAAGAAAGGAGAAAAGCCAGTGGTTGTTTGTGGCGCAGAGTTGTACGCGTACGTGACAAAAGGGAGCACTAGGTCCCAATTAGTGTGGTCGTCAAAGGCGTACATGGCAAGCATATCTCCAAGGGACGGTTAAGCGTTCCGTCATGCCATTGGTTTGAGGATGGTATGCCGAGGATTTCAGATAGAACAGTGCGACATGCCTTGAGTAGCTCGTCGACAGCGTTCGAGAGAAACACGCGTCCACGGTCACTCAGTAATTCACGGCGGTGCCCCGTGTCGCAAAATGAGATGGTGAAGAAGAAAGACGCAACGTCTTTCGCATTGGTAGCGGGCAGTGCAGATGTTTCAGCGTAGCGTGTCAAATGATCACGGCGACGATAATCTACCGGTTGCTCGAAGAGAGGTGGGTAGAGGACCCTAAATATCAATTCCGACGCGGTCGAATGTCTCGCTGGGCAGGTTAAGGGTTGCAAAGGGCCAGCAGTGCTGTGAGAAGGTGTCTTGCGTCGTGACACGGGCGTGCATGACCGAACGTACTGGCGAACGTGCCAATACTGCCGCGCCAGTAGTATCTTAGACGAAGGCGAGAGTAAGTCTTAAATACTCCAGCGTGGCCACACTGAGGGTCATTGTGAAAGGAAGTGCAGATGTCCGAACGCAAATGAGAGGATGACAAGGAGCCACCTATGGCCGTCCGTCCACGTAATTGCGGCGATACAACAAGCCTTCACGGTCAGCAAAGTGTCTTGCTTGACAAGAGAGGGAGCGTGAAGTCGTTTCTCTGACGAACTGTGAGAGAGGACGTCGAGCAAAGAATTGATCCAGGGATCCTTGCGCTGTTCGGATGGCATGTCAGTGATGCTCAACGATGACGAATCGCAAATGGCAGTTGAATAAGCAGGCAAGGTCAGGAGGCAGTGGGAGAACGGGATAGTGCATCGGCGTCTGAATGTCTGCGTCCCTGAGCGATAAACAACACGGATATTGTATTTCTGAAGGCGTAAAACCCAACGAGCGAGGCAGCCAGTAGGAATCCCTCATGGACGCTAACCAGCATAAGGCATGGTGATCTGTGACAACATCAAACTGGCGTCCGTAAAGGTAGGTTCGAAATTTCCTACAGCCCAAATGATAGCCAAGTACTCCTTTTCCGTGACGTGAATAGTGGACTCTGCCTTCGTTAGTGTACGGCTGGCATAGGCGACAACGTACTCGTCGCAGCCATCCCTTGCGTTGAGCGAGAATGCGCACCGAGGCCGACACCGCTTGCATCCGTGTGAATTTCAGTGGGTGCATTGGGATCGAAGTGGCGGAGAACTGGCGGAGACGTGAGTAGCCGGCGTAGCGCCGTTAATGCCTCATCGCGGTGGGAATCCTAGCCAGAGAGGTCCACGCTACGGGAGAGAAGCCGAGTCAGAGGGGCAATTATAGAGGCAAAATTGCGAATGAAATGCCGAAATACGAGCACAAGCCTATGAAACTACGAAGCTCCTTTAGGGTAGTAGGCTTGGGGTACTACGCGCAACGGCACGCAGTTTGGCAGGGTCTGGCGATATTCCTTCTTTTGAAACGACGTGGCCGAGAATTGTGAGTTTGCGGGCGCCAAAACGACATTTCTTGATGTTTAGGTTGCAACCCGGCT
The DNA here is from genome assembly GCF_013339725.1 of Rhipicephalus microplus. Lineage (NCBI taxonomy): Eukaryota > Metazoa > Arthropoda > Arachnida > Ixodida > Ixodidae > Rhipicephalus > Rhipicephalus microplus. Next base: position 57,843 of record NW_023612751.1, on the reverse strand, counting down.
GCCGTAAGGCACTGAAGAACTTGTTCCAGACGGGAAAGATGAGTTTTGAAATCGCCGAGATACAACTATGTCGTCTAAATAGCAAAGACAGATGTGCCATTTAAGTCCCCTGAGGACACTGTCCATCATTCTTTCAAAAGTCGCAGGCGCATTGCAAAGACCGAAGGGCAATCACATTAAATTCACATAAGCCGTCAGGGGTCACAAACGCCGTTTTTGGACGGTCTGGTTCAGCCGTTGGCACTTGCCAATATCCTGAGCGCAGATCCAGTGAAGAGAAAAACTCCACACCTTGAAGGCAATCCAAGGCGTCATCAATGCGTGCAGGGGATAAACATCTTTG
>NW_023612751.1:0-52500 GCF_013339725.1 Rhipicephalus microplus | reverse complement strand
CACGCTTGTAGATGGTTATTTGAAATTAACCGAAGCGCATTTTTGTAGCGGGACGACAACCAGCACAGTAATACGCTTCTTAGTCTCTGTGTTCACGCACGAAGGCTTATCATAAGAGGTTATTTGCAATAATGGTCCACAGTTTGCATCTCGGCAGTTGGAGGTATTTCTTCAAGATCGCCACGTCCAGGTCAAACATTCGTCAGTACACTATCCACAAGCAAACGGCCAAGTGGAGCGCTTTAAGAAAGTATTAAAAAGCTTCATGCAAGTGGCGGTTCTTCAACAGCGACCCTTGCACCAGGCGGTAAATGAGTACATCGGTGTTTAACGATGCACACCGCATGCTACAACGGCAAGGGCTCCAGCTCTTCTGCTACACGGGCGGCTGCCAAGAACTCAGTTGGATGTCATCGGGCATTTGTCGGTAACCTTCTTTGATGACCCTAACTCTGAACTCCGTCGTTCACGTGAGCGGGTAAAGCAAAAGCAACAGAGGAGTAAACAATACACGGACGCTCGGAGGGCTCTAAGAGAAACCAGAGTTGACATTGGTGACTTCGTCAGAGTGAAGAAACCCACTTAGATATAAAGGCTACCTGGAATTCAGCCGCCCAAGAGAAGTGATCAGCAAAAAGGGACCATCTTCTTTTCGCCTGGCTGAAGGCAAAACGAGGAATGCACCCAAGTTCTCAAATGTGCCACGAGCCTCTGCCGCCCTTTATACGTGGGGAGGAAACGGCACAGCTAGGGGAGGAGGATCTCTGCCTACATGCGGGGGCCCCACCCCAGAGATAACTACGAGGACTTCAGCTGCTGTTCCTTCGGCTGCGCAGGCACCCACGTCTCCTGCGTACGCTGCGAGGGCAACCACCTTTCCTGTGTATGCTGTGCAGGCACCATGTCTCCTGTGTACGCTGCGCAGGCACGCACGTCTCCATCGGCTGCGCAGGCGCACAGGTCGCCTGCTGCGATGCAGTCAGCCAAGTCTCCAGGAGCAGTCACACAGCAACGCAGGGTGCAACCACCAAGAAAGAGGCTACCACCACAGCGTTATGGCTGCAACGTGTAGCAAGAAAATTTGTGCTAAAGTGAATGAGACGGACGTATCCAGTATGGTGGATTCCTTTTGTAAATATGGTGATTTTGTAGTACGGAAATTGTTACGTTCATTGTACAGTTTGTCGTTTGTATAGTGTTATTGCATATGTGCTAACATACTAACCTAATAAATCACTAGTCCATATAGCTGTTTTTAAGGAAGTGAATGTGCCCCGCCGCGGTGGTCTAGTGGCTAAGGTACTCGGCTGCTGACCCGCAGGTCGCGGGTTCAAATCCCGGCTGTGGCGGCTGCATTTCCGATGGAGGCGGAAATGTTGTAGGCCCATGTACTCAGATTTGGGTGCACGTTAAAGAACCCCAGGTGGTCGAAATTTGCGAAGCCCTCCACTACGGCGTTTCTCATAATCATAGTGTGGTTTTGGTACGTTAAACCCCACAAATCAATGAAATCAATCAAGGAAGTGAATGTGTTGTATATTTGTCTATTTGGTTTCGGTTCCGAGATCACTGCCACAGGTGGCGCCGGTGTTGTTTATGTATATAAGCATGCGCAAGTTTCAATAAAGGGGGCTTTTGTTCCGATGGGCACTCAAGTTGTCTAGTCGTTCATTCATCGGCGAAACACGTAGCCACTAAACACCTGTAAGACTTTAAACGAAAACACTGAAGTACTTTTAACGACCTATGGTAAAAAAAGGGCAGAAGTCGAAATTGACTCTTTAGTATAGAATAGATTTTGGCTGTCCTTTCTTTGATCCAGAGCAGAAGTGAGAAAAACAGGACGAGTCCGTGCTGGCACACGACATTTCTATCTTTTTAGCCGTAGTAATATTTTCGAAATCTGTCGTTTTCATATAAAGATGCGCTGGTTTTCAAAACAAGGAGTGGAGATAAGCTCGTTTGACGCAAAATTACAGCCCGAGTTAGGCTTCCGTTCGCTTTCGTCTCTTGCACGCCGTATGGGTTTTGTTTTTAAGCAAGTTTCAAGCATAAAACAGCAGATCGGATGGTGCATATAATTTTTTTTCAAAGTCGCCTGTGAAATACAGTCTCCCAGGTTCCCTAACAGCTGGTTCATTGCCTTCGTACCTGCATGCCGTCTGCCCACCCGCTTCAATGTTTGTTGTGAAATATTGTTTCTCCTGGTAAATTAGCCAGATTTCATTGATTCGCGGCAAGCACCAGCGGCTACTTCTAAGATATTTCAAAGTGGCTACAGAGTACTCCCAGGAAAAACTTCAATTTACCTGATTGACTCGACTGCCTAAATCACTGGAAAAGAAGTTCATTACATCTTAATGTCTGTAATTACTACCGTAATTGTTGTTTGTACGTATCGGAAGATACTTTCTGCCACAGTAAAGGGAACGCTACTGGTAGCTCGCAGGTACCTTCTTTCTGTATTTTTTTATTATTATAAGACAAATTTCTTGAAACACCCTGTATATGTGCACACAAAACATATGCCAAATCACAAATCAAGAAAAGTCAAAACACAATAAGAAGGTGTTTGTCTAAGACCCGGAATAGGAACATTCATGGTTAAAAACCTGCTTATGTGTAAAGAGGTATACACCGACCTATTTACCTTATCGCTTTTCATGGGCTTGTGTACGAGCAAACAGCCACAAAATACTTATATCAGCCACAGGTTACCAGAAGCCACAGGCTTCCAGAAGATTGGGTTTCGTTTGTTCAAGGAAAGAAGAACAAATGGAATTATATGCGAAGTTCAACTTCCCAAAACCACAATTCATTAGAAGAGACGCCATGGTGGAAGGCCCCAGAAGTTTAGACCATCAGGGGTTTTTCAACATGCAGCCAAATCTCTGTATACGGGGCTACAGCAATTTAGACTCCATCGGAAATGCAGCCGCAGCAGCCGGAATTCAATCCAGTGACCTGTGGGTCAACAACCGAGTACTTTAGCACTTGGACTTCGGTGGCGGGGCGAAGAAAAGAAGCACCCTTTACCTAGTCAAAGGAGCACCTGGCCAAGAGCACTTTGACTTAGGCGAGTTGGTATATAATTAGATAGGCTTCAGGGTGATTTAAATGAAGACCATACGCGACACCAGAACACAAACAAGCGCAGAAAAAAAGAGCGAAATAGATACAAAATAAGGCAAAGAATTATATCGAAATAAAACATAATATAAAGTCATAAAGGCAGGGAGAGAGAAACACAGGAAGTGGAAGCACGATGTATAGAGAAAAGATAGAAAAAACTAAAATGAAATAGATATAGAGAAAATGAAAGAAGTACATAGAAAAGGAGACAAAGAAGAAAGAGGAAAAAAGCATCGAAAGTCAAAAATAACTAGGGTCAATAAAGGCCGCCCAGGTATACAGAGGTTCTTTAAGCCTTCCACCAATAAATCAAGGGTCGCTTATTTTTATTTGTACAGCATTCTTTGGAAAATTCCGGGTTTTGTGCAATTCTACCACACAGCCACGCCTCTGCATGTGAATAGAGCGATAACAACTTCATATGCTTGGAAATGCAGTGAAAGAATTTTCATGCTTTACAAATATACGCGTCCTTTATAAAAGCTTAACCATACAACGTGAAATTTTGTAGTTATAATGCCTGGTACAAGCGTATACATTGCCATCGGGCGTCAGAGCATGTGCATAAAAATAACAATTTTATGGATTGAAGCCGGTTGCCCACTAAAGCACACATTTCACGGCGTCCATTCCATTATATCCACGTAGTGGGGCATAGCAAGTTCGAATAAATTTTAGTGCCTAAAGTACGCACTAGGAAAAGATATCGCTAATTTTTACCCAATGCTTACTTTTATAATGAGTTTTTGCTGCACGGCTGGCGTGCGCACACCTTTTTCTAGCCACCGACAGGCCTGCACTGCGCGTATAAACCAGGTGCTTTCATTGTGCTTCCTCACTTTTTTGATTGCTACGTAGGTCTCGGCAAGCGCTCGTGACATATGCGCGTGATGGATCGTTCTGCAAGGCATTCTACTTTATTTAAATAATTATATTCATGAGATCAAGCACCAAAATTTCCTAGGATATCAGTTATCCTTCTATATAACTCCAATATTCTAAATCTGAACATTAATGTTTAAAACCACTCTATTCTGAGCCAATCCCTCATGTTGGACATGCACCACGGACAATACGTGAACAAAAACAAGAACTAGCTCGCTCGTTATCATGTTGAAGCCTTCGCAGCAAGAGTTCGTGCATTGCGCAGCGTATGTTTGTCGCGAGTGTCGCCAATTGGCAACATGTACGACCGATACCTTCTTGGCTCTCCCATTTGACATAAAGCGTCATGAAGACAGAAAACTACACATGTCTTCACCTCGGGACAACGCTCAGCGACACCGCGCCAGCATCGGACAGCAAGAATGCGGCATCGCCACCTCGAAACGCAGAGCACAAGAGGACGATGAAGACCTGCTGATTGTGTTTGAGTAGCACCGTTTCGGACTTGCGGGCTTCCTGCGAAATGCATGCGACATCGTCATGCACGGCCACGAGCTCATTCACAAAGTGCCTCCGCTCCGCGCATGTGCCTTCTTCGAAAAACGCCTTCCAGTCGGGTCCTGCTGTCACCTTCAGCCGTTGCACAAGCGCTGCTGTTGGGACGTCAGCGAGGCAAGCGTTATGTGCTCCTTCAAGGCCGGTACATGCGTTCAGCTTCAAGTTTTCAAGGACTTCAACGGGCAGCCGCGTAGTTTGATGCGTGGTTTCAGGCCGGCCGACATGATAACGCACAGCTCCACCAGCACCATCTGCGGCTTGCTTGGTACTACAACGCTAGTCGAGTGTCACCTTTCCAGTCCCTTGAAGTGGTTCGCGAGATCCTGGACGGCCATCTTGAAAATACACGGCGTTCAGGGTCACCGTGAGTGGCTTTTCGCTTCCTGATGGCTTTCTGAAGGATGGCAATGTGCCTTTCCGGGATTTGTATATACAATGAGTGCAGCATCTGCTCAAGGAACTTACGGCAAGGATTTTTCGTGCCTTTGGACATATTGACTGTTATATACGTATAACCAACATCATTGGGACTTATCATCCGCCGTACAGTAGCAACTACTGCTTCCGAGAAAAGGTCTACCGTTTGGTCATATTGGATCTAATAATAAATGATACTATTGCAGTGTCACCTCATTACTTCTGAAGTTAAGCCTCGTTAGAATGTATATTGGTTCCCAAAAAAGCTGAAATGTTTTTTATTGTTCGAGACATATTTCATCTCCCACTCTCATCTTCCACGCTGCATTAATATCTGGCAGCAGGGCTGGCCCCAGGATTTTTACAATTTTGATATGAATATCGAATATAAGAGTAATCAGCTCTGCAGAGGCTACGGTGGTCTTGATCTTTCTATGTATAGTGCGCCGAAAAAAGCATTGTTTTGCAAGAAAGCCATCGTGACCGTTCATGTGACTACAGCGAGTCAAGGTAACACTGACATCACAATTCAAATATTCATATTTCATAAAATTCTTAGGTGTTTTTATATAGCCATTCGGTTTGGGAAGACTGATATGTGGGGTTTAACGTCCCAAAACCACCATATGAATATGAGAGACGCTGTTTGGGAAGACTAACTTGCAAGGTATGTATAGTGTTTTAGAGGTAAGCTATGAAAGCAACGTGGGAAATACGTGTGTCTAGTGGATAAGCACATTATCTTTGGAATACTTGGCCTGACGCAGGCATTAAAAATGGGTTAACCACATATTCCAGGATCGGGTGAGACCTGGAATACAGCGACATCCACCAAACGTAAGTTCCGGTCCTGCATTCTTTCAAGCAGACTTGTCTCTGTTACAGCTGACGAGGTCTCTCCAGGCTTGTGGGATTTCTATAGCTTTGATTTCAATCGAGTTTGAGTCGTACTGGCTATGCAGTGTCACTCGTTTTCTCCTATAAGATTTCCGAAGTGCAAAAATGTTTCCGAAGCCAGAGATAGACAGCTGTTCTTCTGCTAATACGGTGGCGTTCAGCTTCCTAGACAACTGTTCTCTGATGAAGCTGCGTTGACTATCGCCATCGAATAACATTCTTAACAGGCGTTTCCTTCCAATTCTTTGGGCCCAGACTTGCGTGGTCTGCATACAAGTACTGTGCTCTTTGAAGCGGCCACAGACGAGCTGCAAACAGTGGTGTGCGTTTCCATTTTGGGTTGCATATAGAAGTGATGTGCCTTCTTTTACATTTTGCGCAACTCAACCTCTTCCAACTTCTGCATTCCTTCGCTGTGTGAAAATGTCGAGCACATAGGAAGCAACATCCCAATATGCGCAGTTTCTACGTTTTCTCGTCTATCGTTAGCTCAGCTGGGCATTGATTGATTTATGGGGTTTAACGTCCCAAAACCACCATATATTTATGAGAGACGCCGAAGTGGAGGGCTCCGGAAATTTCGACCACCGGTGGTTTTTTAACACGCACCCAAATCTGAGCACACAGACCTACAACCTCTCCGCCTCCAACGGAAATGCAGCCGCCACAGCCGGGATTTTATCCCGTGACCTGCAGGTCAGCAGCCGAGTACCTTAGCCATAAGATCACCGCGGCGGGGCCCCTCAGTTGGGCAGTCATCCACCCTGTGACCTCATCATCACGAAATACATTACTCTCTGGACAGAGTTTGACGGCTAACATAGACGCTGAACTTCGGTTATCTTCCTTAATTTTTGGTTTGCTGGTTAGGGCTCGTTCACTTTGATCAACCGTCATCAGCAATCTCTGGTCCCGGCTTCTCACTTCCAAGCTCAAAAAGTCTATAAGAATAGACTATTCATCTGGTGGGCTGTTAGTACCACTTGCATTTTTCCAAGACAAGGGGCGCTGAGTATAAAGAAGTACCATTTCTTGCGGGAGATTCTGCATCATTTCCTTTTGAGGAACACTCCATACTCTCTCTCTTCGACACTAAGGTTACAAAAGAATTTCGCGTGAGTATGCACCTCTCCATGCAGCCTTTGCAGCCCTTCAAAATCTTCGCATGAGAGAAGTTCACGTAGTTTGAGGAGTGGGCGCATGTGGTCGTTCACAATCAGTGATTCATGGCCACATATTTCTTATAGAAGATCTTTAGCTGAGGTGTAACTTTCATTGGTTGTAGCCGAGCCACTAATGACACATTTCGCTTTTCCCAAAGGGTATCTTTGGAAGTATTTCAATTTGTCTACGTCAAAGAGGTGCCTGTATTGGTGAATAGTTGATTCAAATTGATCTTAACATTCAGGGAATTGAATGGGGTCACCAAAAAACTTCGGTATATGAAGATTAGTAAGCTTAATCTATGCACGGGCTGGAGGAGAATTGTGATAAGATGCGTGCCTAGCTACGACTTTGGGATCACTAGCATCATTGTGAGCACTGTCGAAGGAGAGTGTTTTTCACGTGGTATTTCTTGTATTTCGCGGACATTTGTAATTAGCAGATAAACACTAATACCTAAAGAACATGACGTTCAAAACTGTCTAATTGGACGTTTTGCAAACCGATCTACAACTTTCTGATTGACATATTCCATCTATCTTAGTTTTTGAAAAATAGTTAATAAACAAACATACTTAAACAATATTTGAAAACGCAAAACATAATCTAACTCCAGGCAACGGTGAACAACATGCGTTGGATGGTGCCGTACTTACGTGTTCCGGCATATTTCTAAACTCTGTCTCAAGTTAAGTGGGAAATGATGTATACGCAATGTACATGATGTAAATACAAAATATACACGAATTGGTAAAGATTTCGGCTAATATGCATAACAAATATTATTGTGAACGCAATTTACATAATTTAGAGCGTTGAAACACAGTGTACATATACAAGAGCCCATATGCAACGGCAACATCAACCCACAAATAATGAACACGTATTATATGCACTAATAGGTCACTGTCTCATGACCTGGTTCTAAGAACCGGACCAGATCAAGAACCAGCTGCACACGTCCATCTTCTGCCGAAAGGAAGCGGCACAACCACTGCCTTAGCAAATTATCCTGTCCCAAGAGGAACAATTTCTCTGACGAAAACGACAGACGTTTGGAGCATCAGCGTTCCAGAGCCAGAAAGAGAGGACGAAGACGCCGATCCGCTGCAGCAGCTTTTTACCAGGTAAAGCAAAAACACTAACAAGAACCGGCATGATAAAGGGATTAACTTCTAGGCCACGGAAACCGGTGTTCGCGGCTTTCCAAAATGCATTTTCGACTACGCATTGCTGCTGCACGTGCTGGTTGGATGGACTCTTGTAGCGAACTGTTTTAGAAAAGGGAAAGATGACCATGCTTCCACCCCCCACCCCTCCTTTAGGTCCGTCCCGTGTTGGGAATATCTTCTCTATCCTAGATGCCCGACAAAGTCACGGAGATGACAAGATAAAAAAAGAAGAAAAAGAAAAGCTGCCGTTATTGCGTTTCTCGAGACACGTCGCTATCGTGCTAGACGGACTAGAAGAATCAGAGGCAGTGGCAGGGCTGTCTCTGGTACCAGTAGTGACAATGGTATTTCTGTTGAGGACCCTGACCTAAAGCCATACTGGGGTGGTGTGACGGCCGAATGTTTACTAAAGAGGTTTCACAATCTTATAGATATTCATTTTTATGGGCTTTGAAAACAATGGTAGAACGGATATGGACCTATAATTTTGCAGAAACTTTTGGTCTCCTCCCACAAAAAGCACCGTACCTTGTGCATGCTTCAAACGTTGTGAAAAAATAATTGTGCCTGAGATTCGGTTATAAATGTACGTTAAGATCATCACTAATATAACTATGATATAGCATATTGAGGCCATCTTTTGAACCACCAATAACTCCCAACCTATTTTCCTTTAGTTTTTTTTTAAACACTGATAAATTCGTATTCACCTGTTGGGAAAAATTATCGACAAAGCTACTGCTTGTACGGACATGCAATGTAGTGCGGTAACGTCACTGGCACTATATATCCTAGAAAAAGAAAGTTAGGTGATTGTTGAGTTTCTCAACCAAGGTTTTGCCCCTGTATATACAATTGCCTTAAGATATCTTTTCTGCGCATTGAATTAGCTTTGTGTAATGTGGTAATCAAAGTAACTTGCTTCTAATCATCCTGACCCCTGAAACACCGTTCAGCATGCAAGAAAGAACTGCGTTTTGATTTTTTCGCAAAGGTTGTTGAATATTTTTATATTTCCGAAAGGAGTTTAGGGCGTCTGGATCACGATTTTTGAAGAACAGTTCATAAATATTATTTATCTCATTTATCATGTTTAACAGGTTCTTTGCAGCCCATGCTTTTTGCGAACAATTCGAATCTTTTATTTCTTTGTCAGAAAAACTTCGCTTGTAAATATGAGAAATGATCTACATTACAGAGAGAGAGAGAGAGAGAGAAAGTCTTTATTATGACAGAAATATTTGCCAGAGCCTATATACCGCTGGCATGCTTCTCTGTATGAGGATGTAGAACAGGACGAATGACTTCTGCAGAGAGAAAAGAAAGATATGAAAAAAGTGCTGTGGCGTAGTGAACCTGATACGACAATTTACAATAGGGTATCAGGTGCATCAAGGCTTTGCTGTGTTAGATGTCGCATTATTAGAGCTCTGCAGCAAGGCCAATATCGGATAGGTAATTCATTATTCACAGTTTGATCCGACGTTGTTAAGAAGGTCAGCGTACAGGGCCTAATATGTTGCGCAATGTTATTTGTTCGTGGTAGATCATGTCTATTTTTTGTTGGAACAGCTGTTCTAATCGCGGTACGCGGCACATTATAGTAGTATGTGCTGCCCTGTTTCTATGCTGCCACATTTATCACAACACGCACTTGTGGTACGGTCTATTTTGTACAAGTAACTGTTCTTATATGCAACATTCAGTCGAAGACGATGACATAAAGTCTCTAGGAGGTGAGGGAATGAGTGGTAGCGTTCCCCGCTCAGTTTTGTGTTATTGCAATAGAGAAAGTTATTGTTGTGACGTGGCGAATTCTTTTTCTTGGGAGGCATACCTTTTCGCGTTGTTCCAAGCACTGCCTTTCGTAAAAAATATTCTTCTGAAATTCTTCAATTGTGGTCAGTTTTGAGCAGCTTCATCAGCTTTTTTGTTTCCCGAAATACTAGCATGGCGAGGTGTCCATTACAATGTAATTCTGTGTCAAGCAACCTTAGCCTTGTGGTAGAGATAGGCGATATCGGGTGTGACAGGTAAATGATTCCCACTCTTTTGCCTGTACCAAATACTTTGAAGAGCTGCTTTAGAATCTGTAAATACAGCCCATCTTAGAGGCAACTGGTGTCGTAGAATAAGCAATAGAGCATACCTGTTTCCATATAACTCCAAAGTCATCGAAGATGTCGCTCTCTAGACGAAACGCAGGGAATTATCCTGTCCCCGTACGACGATCGACATTGATTTGTAGAGCCGTCTCTCAATATATGATACATGAAAATATTCTGCGTACATATACTCCAAGGCTGTAGGATGCATTGCTGCTTGGGGATTTTCCTTTTTACGCTGATGCCGGGTATGTAGCGAATAATTTTAGTGGTGAGTGTCGAGGGTGAAATGTTCCTTGGCATAAGAGTGGACGCCTGAGCAGGTATTGATATACGTGCATGCGCATATTCTTTCGATGGCCTTTCCGAAGGTACATGTAGGATTAGCTTGATGAATGTTTTTTAAGAAATGAGTCTTGGATTGAATAACGTGTTTGAGGTGCCGAAGTGTCTCCTGCAAAGAGATTGCTATTAGAAGCAGGCATCTGGCTTCTGCTACAGTGTCCACTAGAGACGACCCCCTTGGAAGACCAAGAGAAATTCCAAAACAGTTGTTGCGCGCTGCCTCGAGTTTTTCCTGCTTATATGTATTGTATTATGGAGGACGGGTAGATAATACCGTAATGTCCCATCGAGATTGGCTTTTTGAAGGAGCACCATCGATCGACAGTTGCTGCCTCACTAGGATGCGGCAAAAATTAGAATATGTGCGATGCCGACAAATTCTTCTCCCCCAGTTTCTTCAATGTAAGATTCCTTCCCATTGTAACTCCAAAGAACCGTTGTGTCTTTACGTATGGGAAGGCGGGACTGCGCAGCTATAATGGCTATTTGTCTATTCGCTTCCACGAGTAAGCCATGTCAAGTTTTCTCGGTGGACAGCTTGAGACGTCTTTAATTCGTATATACCAAGATATTTGCGAGTGCTCGCATTGTCCCAACTTCCATATATTTGGTTGCTGATGAGCCTGTGGGCACGGCTGTATGATTAGTTCTGGAGATATTATGGATTTCGTCAAAAAACTGCGAATAAGAATTTTCGGTTATACTTCAAAGCATCAAAATTTTTATTTTGGGTCTGATTCAATGTGGCGCCTTTATTAACTAAACATATCGGCAAAGGGTCACTATTAGTTGCGTTGACTGTTCCAAAAAACAGGGTTTCACGTGTTAAGTTTAAAGATTAGATTTCGTACACTGTAAAAAAAAGATCATGTGAAAGTGTCTTCTTTTGTTCTACAACAATAATCATCATCCAACGAAGTGAATCTTGTACCAAGCGGCCCAAATCAGTCAGTCAGTCAATGAACTTTATTTACAAATTGTCCTGAGGAGCCGATTCCCCTCAAGGGGGAGGGTCGGCTGCGGGCCGCACCCACGTGGCGACAGGAAGAGCGAGCCCCTCCGCCAAATTGCGGGCCCTCTGGACAGCCCGGATTTGGACCTCTCGGTCCGAGCTGGTAATTGCCGTCCTCCAGGCAGCTTCTGGGCTGAGAGGCTCGCCATCACGCAGCGCCGCGCATTGCCAGAGCATGCGGCACAAATAACCACTTTAGTGTAACAATTATCCGGGTTCAGTTTCTTTTCTCTAAAACTCGACACTGGCCACTTTTCTACCCAGAAAGCTATTGCCCGCTGATAAGACGCGTGTCGTTGGTTACTAGAAAGTGCCCGGGTGCGCGGTGATAGTAAAAAAAAGCGGAATGGTAGATAGATGATGATTAGTTTTGTGGGACGAAAAGACGCCCCATTTTACTCGATCTTCCTTTTGAATGTAGCGCTATTTGCTGAAATGGAGTTGGTTGCTGTATCACATTTGACGACAAATATGAATCAACGAGCATACAAAATTCAGCCCATTGGGATATATTTGAAAGCAAGTCAATGTTTATGTCCCCATCTAGATATATTTTATACTGACGTATATTACCATGAGAAAATTTCTCGTTGAGGTGCTAAAAAAACTGACTTAAATTACCATCTGGTTGACCGTATGCAGTGAAAACAAAGTTTTTACACTTAAAACATATACCCCAATATCTCAAGTAAATAAAAATAGATCATCAAACAGTTCATGACTGATACCGTGTTTTCAAACATACATTCGCCTCCACGTGTTCGAAAGTATTTGTTAAAGAAAATAGCCTCGTAACCTTTTTGGTACATGTCATTACGAGGCAAAATCCAGGCTTCTGTTAACCTTATAAAAGAAAACAAGCTGAAATCACGAAGAAATATTCAGAATTTGTCCTGTTTGCGTCGTGTTGACGGCAAGTTCATATGAATAATTGATAAATGTGAATTCGATTTTTTAACCGCATGGGCATTACCTCTGATTTACGCCAGATAAGGGCTCATTTCAGGTGCTAGTAGGTCAACAGGAACTTGTGCATTGATGGGCATCAAAACCTTGCATATCGCGAAAATCACGCATCCTAAAGCGTGCGCTGGGGCGACAGGTCAATGACAAAATTTGTGACAATTCTTATCGAACAAAGTTTACACTCACGAATGGCTGCACCAATAAAAAAAACTCTAGTCAAAACAACTAACACGCTCAAATTTTGTTGCGACATTGTATACCAAGTTTTTCATGGACTAACATAAACTCGATTTCACGAGCATGCACGGCATCTGACTCACCTGACAACAAGAACTGAGCATGAAACAATATTGATATGTGTAGTTTAACGTCCCAAAACCAGCTTATGATTATGAGAGACGCCGCAGTTGAGGTCTCTGAAAATTTTGACCATCTGGGGTACTTTTACGTGCACCCAAATTTGAGCACATGGATAGGGCTGCAGCTGTTTCGCCACAATCTAAAATGCAGCCGCCACAGCCGTAATACGATTCCGCGGTCTGCGGGTCAGCAGCCAAATACCTTGGCCACTTGACTACCGTGGCGGGGAAGCCTAAAACAAACAACCATAATTCTCGTTTACAACAGCACCGCATGTGCCAACGACAAAGCCTCTTTTGCGGTACTACTTTGCTCTGCCACGATGGCCTAGTGGCTAAGGTACTCGTCTGCCGACCCGCAGGTCGCGGGATTGAATCCCAGAGAGGGAAGCTGCATTTCCGAATGAGGCGGAAATGCTGTAGGCCCGTGTGCTCACATTTAGGTGCATGTTAGAGAACCCCAGGTGGTCGATATTTCTGGAGCCATCTACTACGGCGTCTCTCATAATCATATGGTGGTTTTGAGATGACAAACCCCACAAATACATCGATCAATCATCACTGTACCACTTTCTCGAAGTAGGGTTCATTCTGGCTACGCCCTTACTGTTTTCGATTCACTTTCACTTTCACTTTCACTTTATTTCCTTAAAGACCCCACAGGGGGGGTGTTACATAAGGGGTGAGTTGTACAACAAAGATACAAAAGCCACATGTTAACATTGCAGATGCATTGACACACTTTGAATAAAACGTGATGGCCAGGTGACTGAAACAACATTGTGGGGAAGGTCTATCCATTCTTTGGCGGCGCGGCAGAGAAATGATGCAGAAAATGTTGAGGTGCCAGGTCGGGGTCGGAAGACTTGAAATGGATGGCCAGTGCGGGGAGAAATGCGTGCGGCGGGAGCGATGTAAGGTGGTTGGTGGAGTGAGCTGTGATACAACTTGTGGTACAGTAACAACGTAGCAATTCTGTGGTGAAGGGAAAGACTTAATAGACCGGATTCATTTTTAAGGGATGAAGCACTGACATCGTAAGAATAAGACGAATGAATGAAGCGAGCGGCACGATTTTGAACTGCTTCAATAGCGTTGATCAGATAAACTTGGTGAGGGCTCCAGATGGGTGATGCGTATTCTAGTTTGAACCGGATTAGCGACTGATAGGCCACAAGACGAACGTGATACGGTGAGTGACGTAGGTGACGTTTTAGAAATCCTAATGATCGGTTGGCTGATGAAATCATGTTAGTGATATGCGTTCGCCAGGAAAGATCAGGGGTTAATGTTACACCAAGATACTTATAGGATACGGCTGTTTCGACTGGCATGTTAGCAATTTCGTAGGAAAATTGGAGTGGGTTTTTGCAGCGGTGGAAGGAAACTAATTTGCATTTGTTAGGATTAAGGATCATAAGCCAATGGTTACACCAGTTTAATACTTCATTAAGGTCATTCTGTAGTGCTGCTTGATCAAAAGTGTTGGTTATTTTGCGGTAGATGACACAATCATCTGCAAACATACGAAGGTTGCAGGATAAATTGTTAGGTAAGTCGTTAATGTAGATTAGGAACAAAAGCGGGCCAAGGACAGATCCCTGTGGCACTCCAGACCTAACAGGAAGCGAGTTAGATTTGACGTTGTTAACGAAAACAAACTGAGAGCGGTTAGTCAGAAATTGAGCAATCCAATTAAGAAGTTCAGCTGGTAGATTTATTTGAGAAAGTTTTTTTAGTAGGCACTGGTGTGGAGCTTTGTCGAAAGCTTCAGTGAAGTCAAGAAAAATAGCATCAGTTTTGAGGTTACCATCGAGGTTAGCATGCAGGTCGTGAAGGAAAAGGGCTAGTTGGGTTTCGCATGAGCGGCCTTTTTGAAATCTGTGTTGAGAGGAATGAAAGAAATTGTTAGAATCAAGAAAATGCATGACATGAGTGTATATGACATGTTCCATGAGTTTGCAACACACGCTGGTTAATGATATGGGACGTTAATTTAACGGGCAGTCTCTTTTACCTGTCTTGTGAACCGGAATGACCTTCCCACACTTCCAGTCGAGAGGCAGAATACCCGAGGAAAGTGACTGGGAAAACAGCAAAAACAAAAACTCGGCTGATATGTGCTTTGTGTTCTTTAACAGCTTGGATGTAATTTCGTCGGTACCCGCCGAGGATGACAGTTTCATTTTTCTATTAAAGACAGGATACCATTGAAACCTATGTTAAAGGGTGGAATTTCAGGCAGATTAACAGAGACTAATTCTGTTTCAACGGGGTCAGATTCATTCGTAAACACAGACGAAAAGGCGGCATTGAATATATTGGCACATTCTGAACAACTTATTTCTTGACCAGTGTCATTAGTAAGGATGATGGGGGGCGTGTTAGGAGGGTTTATTATTTGCCAGAAACGCTTCGGTGAATCAGCAAGAATTTTCGGAAGTTCCGTATGAAAAAATGAGTACTTGGCGTTGCGCACTTCACTTGAATATGCATTCTCGGCAACCTTGTATTTTTCCCATGCAGAATGAGTGTTTTTATTATTCGCAGCCCGAAAGAGGCGTTTCTTCTTATTTTCAAGCCTTTTTAATGTTTTAGTAAACCAAGGTTTTTGGCGGGTGGGACGAAAGCTTATTTTAGGGATAAATTCGTCAGCTAGCTGGTTTAACTTGTTTTTGAAGATTAACCAGTTATCATTAATAGGTCGCTCCCAGAAACCATCACGGAACGTCGGAAGAAAAACTTCATTATCGTCTTTGGTGAGTTTTCAGCCTGCCACCCAAAGGATTTTCCATCGCGAACCCTGATATAGTTCCAACCATTCTCGCCCTTGAGCGCTGTTGCCTGTCCACGAAGTCGTTTCAATTCTAAGCATATATATTCATCTACAGACGCCGTCGACTGGGTGTACATGGAGAGAACAGAACACTTCAGGCTTGCTGCAAACGCATTCATAAAAATTCACCCCGACATTGTCTCTGATCTAACGGCACAACCATAATTTTTGTGCTTGGCAAAGTTTGTGTCCTTGTCTGATATCAGTCACAACAATTGACTGGCTAACCCACCTTGTTTCCCAAGTTTATAATCTTTTCAAAAACGTCTTCGGAGGACTCGTATGCCTTTAGTTTTGGCATTTCCCACCGAGAATACTGTTACGCCCTATGTATTCGAATGATAGTAATAATATCGGAGGGTTAACGTCTAAAAGCCACGATATGCTTATGGGAGATGCCGTAGTGGAGTGCTCCATAATTTAAAACCACTTGGAGTTTGGGGTTTTTTTAGGGTGCACCTAAATATAGTACACGGGCCTGAAACATTTTCGCGTCTATGAAATGTGCAGACACCGCAGCCCCAATTTGATCATGCGAGCTTAGGGTTACCAGTCAAGCACTTTCTCTACTAGGACACCAGGAGTATTCTCCTGGGTCCAGGAGAATTCTTTTCTTATGGTCATTGACCGGCTGCGCAAAATCAAGGCACTGCATTTTTAATTCAGCATTTGAGGTCCTCAAGGCTTGGTTATTTTTCGCAATTTCTTCATTCTCCCAGTTTGCCATGGCCAAAAAGATTTTGATATTCTTTAGTTCTGTGCGAAAGGGTCGCTCGAATATTTCCTTGAAGTATTTGACCACCATGCTATGTTCACGGCTCAGCTTGCCAAAACGTGCTCTGATATTCTTCGACACCCTCTAAACAAACAGCTATGGAAAAAATACAACATGAAGCAAACAACAGCTATGTCACCAGCGGCAGGAGCTATAAGTGCAAGAAATAGACTGGTTTACCGACCTGCGTAAAAGTCTGTGAGCACACGAGAATCAAACTGCCACCCTTGCTGATAAGTTGTTTGCACTTTCTTACAGCTAGTTTAAAAAGAGAAGGATTACCCAAATAACTGCCCTCAGGTTAATAACTAAAAAGTTAACTGAGTTCTTCTTAATGATTCATTTCTGTGTACCGTTAGGGGCTGCAAATAATTTTGGCCTGTACAGTTCATGCATAAATAAGATTGGCGCCAGCAACGGTTGACTGGGATGTAGCAATATTACAAAAAAATGTTTTTACCTAATAGAAAAAAAAGTCCTGCATAAGGGTATTGATGAGAAGACCACTTGCCCTTCCATAAATCATCGGGATTCAACGCCACCGAGGTTGCCATTTGGTTGACTCGAAAGGGAACCAAAACTCAAGCTAAACGTCGCCAAAGTAGCCAATCTGTGCAATTGCATCGCTCATTTTGTACTCAAATGGTTGAAAAGCGACCTGATGAAAAGAGTTACTGTTATTGAACCACGAGTGATAATATTTTCAAACAACAATAAAATAGAAACTCCGGCATAATCCTTTCTCCTCTTCGTCTATCTTCAAACCAATAAAAAATCGCAAATAAATGAACAGAGCATAGGTTAGGGGCCCCCGCATATCGCTCATGTAGAAATAAATTGATGAAGCAACTGCCAGAGACAGAGAAAAATAACCAGGCCTGCAGGAACGTGCAGTACGGTCACAGCGAAAGGTGGACGAGATGCCTTTCAGAAGTTTCAGGGGTTTTAATTCAAAGGTCATCCCAGAACCGAACCCCCGGTATGTAAATGTAGGGCAGTGTTTGCGCCCACAGTGACTAGGACACTAGAAGTCCCCCCCTCCTTTTTCCTTGGGCCTGTTCCCGTCCCTTGCACACGCCCGCGGCCGTTACCCTCGATATCGTCGCCTTATTTTATTATCCACGGAACTGCTTAAACATTTGACGTTGCTTCTAATGCTCGAAAAAAATACAAAATTTCTCTGCCGAAGGCAAAGAATAATACAGGGTAAAAAGTCTGACAAGCTAAGCGTTCACCTTTTCGGCAAGTTCCTAATTCGCCTTCGCAAAAACTACTACGCCGGTTCGCGTTCTCATTTATCTTCTGCTTTGCCACCCAAACACGTGAACCTGACGTGAGCTCACCCGATGTGCGTGCCGACTTGTCCGGCGTGAGACGCAGCAACACGGATGTTCGATATAACCAGCACAGAGCGGAAAGACTTAGGAACATGGACACATAAATTGAAAACGAAGACAGGGCAAAAGGAGAAAGATATGCAAAGAAACAGCCTAAGAGTTATCTAGAAAAAAAACAACAGACATAGTATAGAGTCAGAAAGAAAGGGAGAGAAAACGAAGAAAATGGAATGACGAATAAAAAGAGTATAAAAAGAGAATAAAAAGAATAAAAAGAGTTAAAAATATGTACAGATAGAGAGCATGAAAGAAATAGGCAGAAATAGAGACAAAGATGGCACTGAAAAAAATATAGGGAAACAGAAAAATCAAAAGGATCAAGGAAGGCCGCACAGCTTCACAGATGGTTCAAGCATTCCGCCACTAATGCAAGGTGCACCAACGTTTTATTTGTACAGCCCTCGCCAACGAATTCCAGGCGTTGTGAAATTCTACTAAACAGCCACGCCTCTGTTTGTGAATACAGCGAAAACAATTTCCTTTGCGTGGAAAATCAGTGAAAGAAATTTTCATACTTCACAAACATACGAATCCAATAAAAAGGCTTCACACTACAACGGGAAATACTGCAATAGTAATGCGCGGTACAAGCAAGCGTACATTGTCATCGGTCAATAGAACATGGCATTAAAAATAACCACTTCATGGTTTCAAGCCGGTTGGCCACTACATGAGGCACATACATCATTGCGTCTATTCCCTTAGGGCCACGAAGAAGGGGGGGGGGGGGGCATAGCAAGTTCAAATATACTTTAGTGCTTGAACAACGCACTAGAGCAAGATATCGCTAATTTTAAAGCAATGCATGCACACATATAGATTGAGTTTTTTCTTCAAGGATGGCATGCGCACGTCTTATTCTAGCTATACCTGGCACTTTATTTGGTCTTCTTCTTTTTGTTAATTGCTACGTAGCTTTGGCGAGCACGCATGTCGTATGCGCGCGGTGGCTCTTTCTGCAAGCCATTGCATGTTAGCTCACTCGTCATCATGTTGAAGCTTCCGCAGCAAATCTTTGTCCTGCAGTTCTCAGCATATGCTCGTCGCGTCCTTCGCCAGTTCACCACAAGTACGACTGAGGCCTTGTTTGTTCTCCTGTTTGGCGTTAAGCGTCTTGGAAACAGAAGACTACGCATGTCTTCACCCCGGGACATCGCCAAGCGACACCACGCTCACATCGGACAGCATGACTGTGGCATCGCCCCCTCGAAGCGCAGAGCACAGGGGGACGGCGAAGACCTGGTGTTTGTGTTTGAGAAGCGCCGTTTCGGACTTGCGGACTTCCTGCGAAATGCATGCGACATTGTCATGCACGGCCGCGAGCTCATTCGCAAAGCGTCTCCGCTCCGCACTTGTGCCTTTTTCGCGAAACGCCTTCCGGTCGTGCCCTGCTGCCACCTTTGGCTGTTGTGCAAGGGCTTCGGTGGAGGCGTCGGTGAGGCAAGCGTTTTGGTCTCCTTTTAGTCTGGTACATGCGCTAGCTTCAAGTCCTCGGCCTGAGCTGCGCCACGCATCCGCGGCTACACAGAGAGGACTTCAACGGCCAGCCTCGTAGAATGATGCTCAGTTTTTTGCCGGTCGACATGAAGACGAAAAGCTCCCTAGCACCATGTGCGGCTGCCTTGCAACTACAACGTGAGTCGAGGATGACCTATTCCTGCTCCTTTAAGAAGCCCGCGAGGTCCTGGACGGCTATCTTGAAAAGGCATGGGCTTTGGGTCACCATGAGTGACTTTTCGTGTCCTGATGGCTTTCTGCGAGATAGCAATGCGCCTTTCCAGGATGTGTATAGCCAACGTGTGCAGCAGCTGCTGAAGAAACTCGCAGCACGAACCCGCCATTTCCTTGGAGATATTGAACGTTGTAACATACGACCAACATGAGTGCGAGTTTCGATTCGCTGTACAGGACCAAGCACTTCTTCGGAAAAAGGGCTCTAATTTTTTGCCACATTGGATTTAATTATAAACGATAATATTGCAGTCTCACCTGATCACTCGTGACGTGAAGCTTGGTTAGAGTGCATATTGGGTCCCCAAACAGCTGAAAAAATTTTTGGTCGAAGCAACTTTCTTCTCTCCCTCACCTCCCTTGCTTCACTTATATCGGGCAGTAGGGCCGGTACCCGCATTTTTATGTTGTTGTTATGAATGTCGACAATCAGAGTAATGAGATCTACGGAGGAAAGGACAGTCGAGATATAGGAAGGTGGCTTTCGATGTATAGTGCACCAAAAAAAAATTGTTTTGCAAGAAAGCCATCGTTACCGTTTATGTGACTACAGCGCGTCAAGGTAACAGTGACATCACAATCGAAATATTGATAGTTTAATATGAATATTTATTATTATTATTCTGTTTGGAAAGACAAATTTGTAAGGTATATATGGTGTCTCTTATGTGAGCGATGAAGGCTATGTAGACAATACATTTGTGTAGTGGATCAGTACAATGATTTTAAAATCCTTGGACCGACACCAGCAGCATATGCTGCTGGTGTCGTCTTGATAGGAGCTGTCATCACATTCTTAGAAGACACTGGACAGGATACACGTATTTAAAGTTACGCCAGCCTAACAGAATCATATTTTCATCTCCCTACCTTACCATCGTCATTCAGCACTCTTTCACTCCTCAGTTTCCCTTCCCCAGTACTCATGCCAGAAACTAACATTTCTATTGAACCTTCGCACGTTCTGCTAACATTTGAACACCTACGCACACGGACGCACGCGAGCACAAGAACACACACAGAGACACACACACACGCACGCGTGACAGAATATTTGGCTCATCCACCAAACTTTGCTTGTATGCGAGCATACAATATATTGATACATGTCTTTACTATGCACTCATGGCTAAAGCACTCCAAAGTGTTGCCTTGTAACGAAGTCGGAACACGTGCAAAAGCTTAGGCCAATCACAACCTTACAAAGGCCTACTTAAATACTCCTCGTATTACTTAACCTGATAAATAAATTATGGTGGTCATCAACGCAAAGCATTGTAAATGAGAAATGCAGTGTGGGCAGCTGTAGTGCACACAAGTTTTATTGTTCAGTAGTGTGGCAAGTAGCACAAGAATAAAGAGCATAACGCTGAAAAAATATATGACTAATTAACTATCTCAATATTGATTTGCTTCCTGTTCATCCTTTTACGTTGACAGGACTATGAAGATTACACCATAGAGTTTTCTAAAATTAACTAGTGGGGACTCTGGCGCTGTGATCGTTCAGCGACCATGGGGATGATGGGTAATACACCGATTTGACTAGTCTTCGTAACTGCGGGCCTCAAATCGCCCTCGTGGTTTCGTTCACTGTCGCGTAGAAAAGAACGAACCCTTTTCAATTTTGCGACCAGATTTGGAAAGGTAGGCCTAAAGCAATAAGGTGGCGAAGTGCAACCGTGGAACATTTGCTCATTTTTGTTTTTTTAGGAAACTGCTCCCCGCCCCTCAAACGCATACACAGCGAGAAGTACAAAGGCTAGACAAATTTGTGTACTACCCATCATTCCATGCTCGCTGAAGTGCCGTGCGTTGTAGCTCCCATAGACACTAGTGCAAGAGTTCCCTCTAGTGAATATTAGGAAACTACGGGGTACACCGAGCGATTTCTGCAACAAGCGACATATGTGAAAAAAGAAATGCACATAATGAGGAAACATGAGGAAACATATATTGTGAAATGAAGAACGATACACTTAGTTACCATAAATTTTTACAAGGCTTGAAATAAACTCTGTGCAAGCAATGTACAGCAGACACATGACATGGCGGAACACTGTTGAATATCTTTTTAAAGTAACACGAAAATTATCCTGCGCATTCCATGTCATATTATATGCCACATATGTTGCCAAACATTTGCACGAATTGTTACATGCACACTTTGGTAATTGCATTGCTGTTCACACCTTTCATATCTATTAACCACCTCTGCAAGTGCAAGCTATCACCGAAAAGCAAGAAGTAGGCAACGGTAGAGAATAGAAGCACTATGCCATGGTGTAAGACTCATTTTCAGCAATATATCTCAATCAGTTGAACTTGAGCACTTACAGCTGGACGAAAAGTAGCGCGTGCTGATTTTACCAAAGCCGTCTTTTTTACTACCCGCCATGGTGGTCCAACGGTTGTAGTTCTCAAAGGCTGACTCAAATTCTTGTCGTATTTCGATGTAGGCGGGAATGCTCGAAGTCCCTGCACTTTGATACAGGTACATGCTAGAGAACCAAAGTGATAAAATTTATGGAGCGGACCACTACGGCATCTCGTATGATCATATTGTGGTTTTCGTATGTTTAACCTCATCCAATTGATCATTAACAACTAGGTTTTTAAGGCTGTTTGGAAAATCTCAATCCCAGAACAACGTCTGTTAACTTTCTTCCTTGAGTTTGAGCAGGGACCTGTGCTTGATACTACACATTCATCTGAAGACTCCTCTACGTTCCCGGTGAAGAACAGAGAGAATAGGCAGTTATAGTTTACAGTTAGCGTGATAGCGAATCTTAAGAAAATGACGTTACCATGCAGCAATTTTTCGTTGTGGGCAGTGTCTCAAAATGAAGGGTTATAGCGTTTACGTGGTGTACGTGCCCCAGCTATCGAATGGTTGAGAATTAAGTAAATTGAAAAAAAAAGAAACCGTGATTGTCTGCTTGTGTTTTGGCACCAAGCATTTAAGGAAGCTTATTTCAGCAATACTTAGAGTAAATAAATATGAACCATGCACCAAATCCCCCCAAAAAAATTCTTGCCGATTTGTTGACGTCAATCTTGTAGTTAGGCCTAGATGATTTCGAAATATGAATCTATCTTAAAAACTACACTAACTTATTCGTAATACTCAGTCATCGAAGCTAACTGAAGGCAAGCGAAGCCACTTTAAACAGTCATTTGCTGCGAACAAAGGGAACTTTTTCAACAACTACACGCCAACTTACTTCGAAGTGGGCGTCCGAGAGCGTCGCGTTGTTTTACGTACACTAAGTACACCAACGCTAACATGGTAATGTTGAAGCTGAAAAGAATCTAGCGCGCATGCTAATCTGTACGGGCAACGTACGTATCTGAATATGTGTACTTTGATCCACTATCACGGTTCGCCCGGTATCCCGGCAAGCCCGGTGTAACATCACTGTCTTATTTCTTCCGGGCGGATTTGTATTTCATGGTGATTATTTAAAAGAGCGATGCCAAACAATTTTTCATTTGTTGTTGTGGCTCTCAGGTGTAATTTTTAGGGGTGTCGTCAATGAAAAAGAGCGTTCCGCTTCAGCTATGCTGACGGGCAGGGTCACCAGAATCTTTTGCAGACGGTGCACGTTAGTGAACAATACCTTTTGGCAATTGTCAACCTTATGCATCGCAGACATTTTAAAGTTTCTCACTTCTCTCACTTCTTTTTCGCAGCCCGTATGCTACCAATTCGCCTTGCAAAGTCGATGTTGAGATATTGTTCGAGCACACGTCAGAAAATTCCTCGGCAGGGGGAAGAGTGGCAAATTCGGGAGTAGGGAATGGAGGAAAATATTGGAAGAAACAAAGGAAAAATGCAGAAGCGAAAGTGCATCTTCAAGGCGTGCCGATGCATTCTAAAGTGCTCACAGAACTGACCTAGCAATAAAATTACAGTGACTCGCATGAGAATGCCCGAAACAGACAACCGACAGGCAGAGATGGTGCACATTACCGCGTAATTAAGTAAACAAGTTGCATGCGCTGGCAGTTGTGAAATTGTCGTCAGGGTTCACGCGTTCTCGTGAATCGATTATGGTGCACTGTGCTCTAAATGAAACCGGAGTTCATTGCTTCGTCACTAGTGAACCGATCCCTGAAGAATTTGTGTGGCAAGAGGCTGCTATTCTTCACGCCAGCGTAAGTGCTGCAAACATGAATGCGCGTACTTGTTAGAACAGTGTATATATGGGATATCTCTACTGCACGGCTACAGTGGTTTTGGGACGTTAAACCCCACATATCAATCTACTGCACGGCGATATGCATATATGTACAGCTTTGAACATGTTGACCTAAAGATAAATGATGACTGGGCGCTTGCTAAGAAGAAAAAACACTTTACCGGAATGCTCTCGTTTCAGTGAGCAGAGCGGCGGGAGTTTCGAAAACAAAAACAGCAAAAAAACATCATCAAGCGTTTTTGCGCATATTCATGTTTACTGTCGGGTATACGCGGCGAACAAGCTATTTCTTGGTGAGTACGCATAGTCTGGTGCCTGGTGCATTTTAGTTTGAGACTTACTAAACATTTCTCAACAGTGTTTACCTTGCGCTGGCAGATCGCGCGACAATACCTTTACGATTGGACTACTTCATTGCTATCAAAAGTCACAGGGAACCCTAATGTCAAGCAAAGTTGCGAGAAATTCTACCCGAAAATTAACGCGTGCGAAATGTAGTTGCCAACGTGCTGCATAAGTTAAAAAAATGAATTCTTATAGTGTATTGCAAGCATGTTTGGACGCACGCAGTAAAGTAAGAAATGTCGACTAAAAGGTTTCAATGCGTCAGGGCTGCTTGGCATATAGAGCATATAACAAAAACCATTCCTATAGGCATGCAGTCACAAACATCGACGGTAAAAAAATACCCCAGGAAACAAACGAAAGCGAAAAGCAGTTGTTAATGTGCAAAAAGATGCTGCATTTGCATCTCTTTCCACATAAAGCGGAGCCATCATCGACCTGAAAGAATACTCGAGTACACGTCACAATAATTCGTTTTTGATGTATAGTTCATTAAATGGTAGCCATGTACCTGTCGTTCACTGCATTTTATAGTGATTACTTTACTTTTATTATTTACTTCCTCCCCCTCTCTTCACAGGCATATACGCATGAGTCGGGATGTCTCATGGCTTTGATATACATGTACACATTCTGCCTAAAGTACCGGTGATATTTACGTTACAAAGACCCGGTGTGTAGGAGAGAGTAGGTTCAGACTTCAGCGTGCTCCACCCTCCTCTCCATGGGTCGAGTCGGTGTGACTACATCCCACGAAAATATTTTCTGGCTACGCCACTGGTTTATTTACGGTTCGCCGCCTTTTTTTAGGCTCCAAAAAAGTCTCTGTGAGCCCTAGCAGTTCATGATGCCCTTGTAGCCGCATTGCCACATTTTCCTCATCGTGGGGTTGTTTTGCAGTATTTGATCATGCAAGTCTTGCAGTCTCTCGAGTAGAACTGCGTACTGCTTAGATTCTTCCTTGCTTGAGTCTTCGCCAAGTAGGGAGAAGGCTACACTTTCGTACTTGGCATATTGTTTTACAAAGTGCTTCATCACAGCCATCTGCAGGTCCTGCGGGTACAACGAGTTGCCGAGAAGACAAGCCTCGAGTGCGTCGCAAATCGCAACTTTGAGGGTCTGAGAGCGCAGTTTGGCGTTGCAACTGATCTTCTTCTCAAGCCAAGTTTCGAACTCCCGACCTCGCGCATGTTCGTCCGCCAATGGCTGCTCGATGAGCAACGACTGGATCGAAACCACCATTGTCTTCAGGGTCATCTCCGGGTTCCACAAGCGTCCGTGAAACGTGCCCGGAATGCTGAGTGAGACGAGCCCACTGCTGTAGAGGTTCGGATTGAAGCGCACCCTTCCGCCGCCTGTCGTCAGGAAGCGTACCTGCGGTGGACAGGCTGGGTAGTTGAGCGGGAACTTGAGCACAAAATGGAACAAGCCTCCCTGGCATGGCGTGTTATCGGGTCCCACGATGACGGCGTGGACGTACGTGATGTCGCCTTTTTCCGGCTCGATGAATACTCCAGGCACCGGGTCGTCATGTATGTTCTTGAGGTCGTGGGTGAGTCTCAGAAGACACTGCTCCGAAGGCTTCTTACGCTGCGACAACGCAGTCTCCAAACTGCACGCAGCTGCACTTCGTCGAGGTTCATCCATGGCGGAATTAGGGGCGGCGGCGGCTGTGAGTGGACGTTGCTGCACGCTGTGGTCCCTTTGCGCAGGTGATGATTATTATTATCACCTATACAATGGCTCCCACCCACTCTGAGGTATTTACCAAGCATTGAGTTATTCATAATAAAAGTGATCACATAATATTCGCATGACTAATTATATACAATACTTAGAAGAACTAATTATGCTAATCAAGATGAGAGTCAACCTGATTCATTTAATTATTTCTGTACCGCAGAACGGAGATCCACAATGACCTAATGCTCCCAAGGATTGAATATTTGAAACTTTACCTCCACTATAACGCAATTGAACACCATTTCGAAATATTTTCTCATCAAAAAATAGAAGTGGTTGCATGATAAGAATTGTTGCTGTATTTTTTACCCATCGTAGTTAAACGAGCAACAAGGGGACGGAGCCAGACCACTTCTGGGCATATAAGAGTTCAATTTTTGAAAGCGACAGAAAGATCTTGTAAAAATGGCTGCCTTTTGACGTGTTGAACAGAAACTCCTACGCCAAGAGAACAAGAGGTGTCGATATTCGTTTAGATGAGCGATGGACGTTTTTTGAGTGTATTTCATTTTGCACGCCTTCTAAATCTGTAACGAATTATCAGAGCTGTTGTTGGTATGATTGATAATATCGAACCACAGATAGTAGCTTTCGCCAGAGCATGCGCGATTTCATTTATTTTTATCCCTTTCGGGCCCGGTACTCAGAATAATCTGGTTACAGTTACGTGAATACGGACCAGAAAATAAGACCCACGTGATAATTGAGAGTCGCTTTTTGGATGCTGAGCACAAAGAGAAGGAATCTTTAACTACATATGGCAATATTTGATGTTGATGGGGAAGATTCTTAATGCTATTACAACCACCAGAATTTTCAACAAAAATCTCGGCAAGAAATTAGGAAGCGCTGTAATTAAAAGGAATAATTGAAGGTCTCGAAAATAATACCAATGCTTAATTTTCTCTCAAATTCTGTGAAACGCGACAGGGTCCCGTATCTGGCTGAGCCCCACGTAGAAGCTGGCAAGGAAACTTTTTCGAACGATTGGGATATATATAATCAAAATGACTCAGAGGTACTGGCTTTCATGACCAATAAAAGGAACTTCATTCACTATGACATCGACTCACGGTTCTCATAAAAAAATTGAAGCGGTTGCATAAGAGGAATTGGTGCTCGCTCTTTCGCCATCGTTGTAAAACGAGCAACAAGGGGAAGGAGCCAGAGCAGCTCTTTGCATATAATAATTGAATTTTGCCAGGCGAAAGTGCAATCTTGCAAAAATAACTGCCTCTTGTCGTGTTGAACAAATATTCCGACGCCAAGGGAGCAAGAGGTGTCGATTTTCGTTGAGACGAGCAATAATTGTTTTCCTGGTGTCTTGCATCATGGGACGCGTTCCAAATCTGTCATGAATTATGAGAGCTGCTGTCGGTATGATTGAGAATATCGGATCTTTGAGAGTCGCTTTCGGCCGAGCGTGTGCGCTGCTTCCTTCGGTCATCTAAGAGTATCACAGACCCGGACATCTAAGAGCATCACAGACCTGTTATTACTCTGTTTCGTGCGGTTTTGAGCCACTCGTCCCTTTGAGAAGGTTGTATGGTGCTCGGAACCCCGCTCCTCTTTCGCCAATGACTGAAAAATCATTCGCCAAGCACTGTAAATTCATTACGTTATGTTCAGTTCTCCATGTGTAAAATACTTACACTTGGAAACTTTCTTTTGTGTGTAAATGACATGCCCTTTTCTAAATCACTTTTTCGAATGAATCCCAACTAGCCTTTGGCTAGGGATTCTGATGCATTTTTTCACACTGTTGTATACTGTACACTATCTTTATGTCAATAAAACTCAATTAAATTCAATTCAATTCAATAGGTTCGGAATGAGAGACATACGTGTTGTGCACATGTTAGTTTTTGCTTCGAAATAAAATTTTCACTTGCTAGAAAGTACTCATCTGCTTCCTCTCTGAGCGTGTGTATATATTTTAGCGCTTGTATCTTCATGGCTCTTTGACATGCTGATCGGATGGCACGTATTCATTTTTTATACAATGGGCTATGAAATACTCTTTCCCAGGTTGCGTAATATCTGGTTCATTGCCTTCTTTTCTGCATGCCTTCTTCGCAGCTCCTTCAATATTTGCTGTGAAATATTGTTTCGCCTGCAAATTAGCCAGATTTCTCTGATTAGCGGCAAGCCCAAGCGGTCACTTTTCAGGAATTTCAAAGTGGCGGCGGACTTCTCCCAGGAATCACTTCAATTCGCCCGAATAAATCGACTTCTTAAATCCACTACCTAAATATTTTATAGTCTGTATTTCATTCCGTCAATAATGTTTGTACACATCTGAATATAGCCTCTGCCACAGTAAAGGGAACGCCACCGGTAGCTTGCAGGTACCTCCTTTCTGTATTTTTTCCTTTAATACTGGACATATTTCTTGAAACACCCTGTATATGCGCACAAAAGTACATGCGAAATCACAAATAAATCAAAGTCAGAACACCATAAAATTGTGTTTGTGTAAGTCCCAGAATATGCACAATCATGGTTGAATACGTGCTTATGTGTAAACAGGTGTACACCGACCTATTTATCTTATCGCTTTCCATGTGCTTGAGTACGAGCAAATGTCCACAAGCTTCTTATTTGAGCCACAGGTTCCCAGAAGATTGGGTTTCGTTTGTCGAAGAAAAGAAGAAAAAATCGAATATGTGAGGTTCAACATCTCAAAACCACCATTCATTATAAGATTTGGGTGCACGTTTTATAACATGCACCCAAATCTGAGCACACGGGCCTACAACATTTCTGCCTCCATCAGAAATGCAGCAGCCGCAGCTAGGATTCAAACCCGCGACCCAGGGGTCAGCAGCTGAGTACCTTAGCCACTAGACCACCGCGGCAGGGTGCCAAACATTAATCGCGGCAGTTAATATAGTAATTAGGATAATTACCTTTTTTACCAGTGGTAGTAGCTAGTCGAGTCCAACGGGCAAAATCAAATCCTTTGTATGAAAAGTCTATAGCCACTTTGAAATTTTGGAAAAGCAAGCACTGATAATCACCGTGGAGCAATGCGATCTGCCTAATTTACCTGTCGAAACAAAAACCGATGCACCAGACAACACATTTACCATTATTTCGACAACGCCCTCAATGACGACACTGTTTCTCTAGCCTTTATCAACCGTCAATTTAGACACTTTGCTTTGTACTCGCTTATCGACGCTCACTTAATCTTCTCCCCCAATGCGAGAAAAACAGTGTCGTCATGGAGGGCATTGTCTATGTTAATGGTAGATGCACTGTTCGGTGCGTCGGTTTCGGTTTCGCCAGCTAAAATGAGCAGAATGCATCGCGCTGCAGTGGTTACCAGTGGCCGCTTTTCCTAAATTTTAAACTGGCCATGGACTCTTTGTAGAAAATGATTCAATTTATACATTCAACCCAACCGGCTATTAGCCCTGGTTAAATAAATATTTGTGTTAATTTCTCTACATACTGCCATAATTAGTGTTTGTACCCATCTGAAGATAAGGTAAAAGGTGACAAACAAGTTTTTTTTTTCAAAAGAAGTTTTTGGAATGCACTCGATAAAAGGCATTTCTGGCAAGGTAATGAAGTTATCAAACTTTAAAATAATGACCTAATTATATATATTCATTCTTTAAGGGCTTTTCTCACGAGCAATACTGATTAACATTGCCACATTTGTATTTTTCTGGGAACATGGTAAGTTCCTAGGACACAAAATATGTGCTGGTGGCCTGTCTACATGCTACAAATTAAAAATAATTAGGCACTCATGTTTTAGCAGATAGTCTGAAAAAAATTGTGAATGTCATTTTGTTTGAAAAACCTCTGTATTCAGCATTAAAAACTTGCCTTGGTGATCGGACTATAAATATGCACAAAATTTCATATTAAACCTCAGTAGTCATGCTTTTATAGGTGGAATTACGGGAGAGTATTATTTTTAAATTTGAAAAAAAAAATTTTTGAATTATGTAACCGCACCAGCTTCTCGCCTACGTAGCTCAAGCGACATGACACACTCGCAAGGGCAATCTTCAGCAGAATCCCACCGACCTGTTATACAGAGAGCGCGTGTGGTGTTCTCTACAGAGTAATTGAAATGGGAATAGGGTTATCATCTGCATTCCATTGCCAGCGGAGGGGTGCTACAAGGACTGGGTTCAGTGTGGTGACTTACAGGTTAGCCATGCAGGTTTATAGATATAAAGTCAGACTTCCTGCTTTCCAGGGGAGTTGTTCAAATGCAGTAGGTGTCTTTTATACACCTAAAAAAATATTTACTCATGTTCAGTACATATGTCTTATAGCATGCTTGTAGCCCTGCCGCGGTGGTCTAGTGGCTAAGGTTCTCGTCTGCTGACCCGCAGGTCACGGGATCGAATCCCGGCTGCGGCGGCTGCATTTCCGCTGGAGGCGGAAATGTTCTAGGCCCGTGTGCTCAGCTTTGCATGCACGCTAAAGTACCCTACGCGGTCGAAATTTCCGGAATCCTTCACTACAGCATCTCTCATATTCATATGGTGGTTTGGGGATGTTAAACCCCACAAATCAATCAATCAATCAATTATAGCATGCTTGTAGCATTCATGCAGTACACTGATGAACGCTATCGTAAAACAACCATTTCTTATTTTTCTGCCTTTCAGGAGAGCACCCTGCCCCCTGAGACCTAAAGGCTGTCACATGAGTACAGAAGCGAAAAAAAATTTAAATTAAGAACTGGTAGCCAAGGCGATAGTCTCGTTTATGTTGTGCATAATGGATAATTGTGCACTTCCTACTTTTTACCGGCCTGATGGCTCATCTGGGAGTCATCACCTGTGGGGTAGCCAGGAAGGCAAAAGCAGCTGCCTAACCCTTCCCCCCCCCCCCCCAGCACATTTCAGGTATTTTTATCTTAAAGCCGTGGATTATCCTTCCACACTAACCAGTTTGTGACCGGGTAGTCAATCATTCACTCAGCAGAAGGTGCTAGTGTGAGTGACAGACAGAAGGGCGGATTCACGGTTACCAATAAAACCCTCTGAAGCTTCACCCAACACATCATCAATCACTTCGTACGTAGGCTGTGATTTTCTGAGTTCTGCAGCTGCATACCTACATGCACACATACAAACACACAAGAATGTACATAAGACGTCACCTACCCTTCACACATTACCCCCACGCGAAATATATATTTTTGCTATACTACTGGTCTCCACACCCTAGCGACATTTATTGTGGTGCACCTCTGTTGGCAATGAAATGCAGATGGTAGCCCCTTTTCAGTTTGAATGGCTCCGTTTCAAGCTTGCTGTGTGTATCCTAGGTCTGTGGAAGTCTGTTGAAGATTGCCTAAGTCTGTTGAAGATTGCCCTTGCGAGTGCTTCATGCTGTTTGAGTTAAGTAGGCGTAAAGCTGGTGGAGATACACAATTTCAAAACAATATTTCTTGAGTTGAAAAATAATACTCTTAAGTAACTTCACCTATATTGAGGTAAAACATAGAGCTTCGAAATGAAATGTTGTGCATGTTTTTTGACCGTCCACCAAGGTAAGCTTTTTGATGCTGAATACAGAGCTTTTCCCAAAAAAAGTGAAATTCACAATTTTTTGAGACTATCTGCTGAACTTCAGTGCATAATTTATTTTTAATTTGTAGCATATCAAGAAGGTCACCAGGACATATTTTATTTGTGTCCTTGGATTCGGCTATGTTACCAGAAAAAACCTCAAACCTTGCAAATTTATTTTATATTGCTCGCGTGAGAAGCTCTCGAAGAATTCATGTACGATAGTTTTCATTATATTTAGTTTGATCATTTAATTATAATGCTGGAAATGTCATTTATTGACTGGATTTCTAAACAACTTCTGAAAAAATTGTTGTTTGACGACTGTTACTTCAGTCGGTGCCAGACTCTCTTAACTAGAAAGCAAAATTTTTGGCAACGGAAATAGATGACCAGGACGACTTTCCAACCTAAAGAAAGTGAAAATTTTTTCCGCCATATTCGTGAGGGTCAAAAAAACGCTGGGTAATTTTGCATGCATAAACCCTAATATTTGCATTGCTTAATACATTGAATTACTCCTTCATGCCTTTTACCTCAACTAATATTTTTAACGAACACTTTGGTGTGTTTATGAAGTTGTTTGTTCTTTGAGTCATTTCATTCTGTATGATACGTATTTTTTCCTATTATGTGTGATCATTTTTTTGTGCTGCAAGCCAAAACCTCTAACAAGGCCTATTAGGAGTCTTGAAATAAATTACCAAATTGTGCTCGCACTGTTTTTTGCTCTGTACTCGCCTGTTGTAGTTGTGCTGACAAAATGTTTTTTTTTTCTTTTTCAGAAAAGAAGTGTGCACAGTACTGTTAGAATAGGAAAACAACACAGGTGCTTTGGGTATTTGGCAGTTATGATATTCCTTCGTATTTTAAATTTCAGATGCAAAGCTGCCGAAATAAAATATAATTTTTGACACAATTTGTTCACACAATTTGTAGTTGTCTGTGCTGTATTTGGTTTTATGATTATGGGAAAGTAAAATTCGATTTCAGTGAATAGGAAACTGGTCCTTGTTGGTTTTTTAACATTTGATTTCACTTCGTAAATTTTTTAGCATGTGCAGGTGCAGTCAAAAGTTCCCAGGTGACGCTGCCACAGGATTAGTTGGAATAGTGGCCTGGGAAGTTTTGAATGACCTTGTACTTGCAGAAGAAAGATATGATGATTACGTATGCCTCATGTTGAATGTAATGAAAACACGCTTGTTATTTATGGACATGTAGCAATAGTATTACGAATAATGTGTGAGAAATGGCCCTACTGAGCAGGTGTTGTTCCGTAGCAGCCATTACTTTATTTCTTCATTGAGGCGATCTCTATTAAAGATGAACGGGCTGTGTTCTACGTGGTTCCTGGTGTATAATTTTCTTTTTACGGAAGTTGTTGGCAGCATGTTACCTGCGCCTTTTTATGTAATCAAAGGAAAATATTTTTCGCAGTGTACAGCGCGTCAAGGTAACAGTGACATCACAGTTCAATTATCCGTACTTTATTACATCCTTAGGCATTTTTATGCCCCGCCATGGTGGTCTGGTGGCTAAGGTACTTGGCTGCTGACCCGCACGTCACCGGATCAAATCCCGGCTGTGGCGGCTGCAATTCCGTTGGAGGCGGAAATCTTGTAGGCCCGTATACTCAGATTTGGGTGCACGTTAAAGAACCCCAGGTGGTCGAAATTTCCGGAGCCCTCCACTAAGGCGTCTCTCACAATCAAATGGTAATTTTGGGACGTTAAACCCCACAAATCAATCAAGGCATTTTTATTTAGTCATTCTGTTTGGAAAGATTAATTTGCAAGGAATGTTCAGTGTCTCTGATGTCAGCTGTGACGGCAATCTGGAGAATACGTGTGTCTAGTGGATAAGTACATTGCTTTTAGAATCTTTGGCCTGACGCCAGCATCACAAATGTTGTGATAGAAGCTGTCATCGCCATCTGAGAAGCCACTGGACTGGATATACGTCTCTAGAGTTACCCCAACCTAACAAGACCATCTTCGCATCACCCTACCTTACCATCGCCATTCATCACTTTTTCACTCCCCAGTCATCCTTCCCTGTAGAGCAGCAAGCCACAGAAAATTTTTGCTCAGGCGGACCGGACCGCTCTATCTCTCTATAATTAAATTCTCATGTTTTCTTGTTCTTAGAAACCATCAAAGACGCTTAGATAAACGACAAAACATGAGTATTCAATATTTAGAGCCCCTGTTGTAAGCGACGGTCCCCTACGTGCCTGACCGTTGTTTTAATTTTCTTCCACGCAAAATCAAGTAACGGAATGAAAGGTAAAAAATGGTGCATCTCAAAAAAGCTTGAAGACACTGGTGAGAGGAACACTCTAACGCGTGTACATGTTTTTTAGGTATTACGGAATTGTTAATGTTGACGTTGGCTGATCACGAAATTGTATTTTTTGAGATAAATTACTTCAATACGAGGGGAATACTTTTTCGACTAGTTTCTTGAGAAATAAGTATATGGTCGACAATGAGCAAAGTATTAAATGTTTGCAGTTAAATAAACGACAGCACGAACCTCACTTTCCTCCTGCTATCTGACAAAGAGCACGGATTTGAACAAATCGATGACATCTGCTTTAAGATAGTGATTCTCCAATCGCAAGAAATAAACAAACAAATAAAAGAACGACGGAATAAACAACCGAGTGAACAGATCAACATTGATGTAAACAAAAAAACCAAATAACAATCATCATCACTATCATCATCGTCATCACCCTCGACTGATTCTATGTTCAGTGCAGGATGAAGGCCTCTTGCAATAATATTTGGATATTTGTGAGCGAGCTCATTCTCTTCTATTCTCGCAAAATTCTTGACTGGACAGAACACTTGACTCGCTAAAATGGCGATAAGAGGAAAGAAATGAAGAATTGTTAGACA
This sequence comes from Rhipicephalus microplus, assembly GCF_013339725.1. NCBI lineage: Eukaryota > Metazoa > Arthropoda > Arachnida > Ixodida > Ixodidae > Rhipicephalus > Rhipicephalus microplus. The sequence continues at coordinate 18,007 of NW_023612751.1, read as the reverse complement.
GGTGGAAAATAACTGCCCTCAGGTAAGAAACCGGAAGGTTAACTGGGTACTTGTTAACGATTCATTTCGGTCTAACCTTAGGGGCTGCAAATATTTTAGGCCTGTTCAGTTTCAGCATTAATACGACAGGTGACAGCAACAGCTTACTGGGATGAAGCATTTTTACAAAAAATAAAAGGTTTTTACGTAACAGAAAAAAAGTCCCAGATAAGGGTATTGGTGAGAAGACCGCTTGCCGTTTCATAAATTATCGCGATTCAACGCCACCAAGGTTGCCATTGGATGAACTCGAAAGGAACCTAAACTCAAGCTAAATGTTACCAAAGTAGCCAAGCCGTGCAATTGCTCACTCAGTTTGTACTCAAATTGTTCAGAAGTGGTCTGATGAAAAGAATTAGTGGTATTGAACCATGAATGGTATCATTTTCAAACGGCAATAAAATAGAAACTCGAGCATAGGTATTTCTCCTCTTCCTCTATCTTCAAACCATGAGGAAATTGCAGATGTATGAACAAAGCATTAAGTTCAGGGCACCCGGATATCGCTCATGTAGAAATATCATGATAGGAGTAACTGCCAGAGACAGAGAAAAACAACCAGGCCTTCGCGGAACGCGCAGCACTGTCACAGTGAAAGCTGGACAAGCTTCCGTTCAGAGCCTCTCTTAAGAGCGAAGCTCCCAAACCAGCGTGCCTGTAAATGCTTGTCTCGAGTGTCGCTACTTTGCAGAGTTTCAGGAAATTTAGGTCAAAGGTCGTCGCAGCACCGCACCCCCGGTAGGTAATCGTGGGGTAGCCTTTGCGCCCTCAATAACTGGGACACTAGAAGACCCCTCCCCCCTACTCTACCGCCTGCTTGTGCAAGTCCCTTCACACGACTATGGCCAGTACCCTTGATATTGACGCCTCCTTTCATTAACCGCTGAACTGCTTAAACATTTCACTTTGCTTCTATTGTTGAATAAAATACAGCACTTCTCGGCGGAAGGCAAAGAAATGTACAGTCTATAAAATCTGACAAGCGAAGCGTTCACATCTTCGGCAAGTCTCCAATTCACCTTCGCAAAAACTATCACGCCGGTTCGTGTTCTCATTTATCTTCTGCTTCGCCACCCAAACACTTGAACCTGGCATGCGTTCACCCGATGTGCGTGTCGACTTGTCCGGCGTGAGATGCAGCAACACGGATGTTCGATATACCTAGCACAGAGCGGAAAGGCTGACAAACATGGACACATTATATATGAAAACAAAGACAGGGGAAAAAAGAGAAAGATACACAAAGAAACATGCAAAGAAAGCAATAGAGAAAAACAGACAAAGTATAGAGTCAGAAAGAAAGCAGAGAAAAACTAAGAAAGTGGAATAACGAGTACAGAGAAAAACAATGGAAAGAGATGCAGGTATATAGAGATAGAGCGCCACTAATGCAAGCAGCGCCAACTTTTTGTTTGTACAGCACTCGCCAACAAATTCCAGGCTTTGTGAAATTCTATTACACAGTCACGCCTCTGCTTGTGAATACAGCGAAAATAATTTCCTCTGTGTGGAAATGCAGTGAAAGTAATTTTTATGCTGCACAAACAGACGCGTCATGTACACAGGCTTCACACTACCACGTGAAATACTGCAATAGTAATGCGCGATACCAGCAAGCGTACATTGCCATCGTGCATAAGAAAATGCCATTAAAAATAACGACTTCATGATTTAAAGCCGGTCGCCCACTACAATAGGCACATACTTCACTGCGTCTATTCGCTTATGGCCACGTAGGGTGGTTAAGGCAAGTTCGAATATATTTTAGGGCTTGAAGAACGCACTAAAGAAATATATCGCTAAATTTAAAGCAATGCATGCATACATATAGATTGAGCTTTTGATGCAGGGCTGGCGTGCGCACGCCCTACTCTAGCTACTGTGAGTCCAGCACTGTCCTTGTACACCAGGGAAATTCATTGGCCTTCTTCTTTTTCTTAATCGCTACATAGCTTTCGCCAGCACGCGTGTGATATGCGCGTGGTGGCTCGTTCTGCGAGGCATTCCACGTTAGCTCACTCGTCCTCATGTTGAAGCCTCAGCAGCAAGTCTTCAACCTGCAGTTCTCAGCAAATGCTGGTCGCGCTTTCACCAGCTCACCCCAAGTATGACCGAGGCCTTGTTGGATCTCCTGTTTGGCGAAAAGCGTCTTGAAAACAGAAGACTGCGCATGTCTTCATCTCAGGACACCGCCCAGCGACACCACGCTCACATCCGACAGCATGATTGTGGCATCGCCACCTCGAAGCGCAGAGCAAAGGGTGAAGACCTGGTGTTTGTGTTTGTGAAGCGCCGTTTCGGACTTGCGGGCTTCCTGCGAAATGTATGCGACATCGTCATGCCCGGGCGTGAGTTCATTCGCAAAGCGCCTCCGCTCCGCACCTGTGTCTTCTTCGCGAAACGCCTTCCGGTCGTGCCCTGCTGTCACCTTTTGCTGTGTTGCGAGGGCTATCCTGGAGGCGTCGGGGATGCTAGCTAGCGTTTTTCGCTTCTTGACGACCGGTACATGCGCTAGCTTGAAGTCGTCGGCCTGAGGTACGCTACGCATCCGTGGCTAATCAGAAAGCACTTCAATGGCCTGCCTTGTGCATTGATGCGCAGTTTCAGGCTCCTTCTATTGGCCCGCAAGATCCTCGACAGCCCTCTTGAAAAGGAATGGGCTTTGGGTCATCGTGAGTGGCTTTTCGCTTCCTGATGGCCTCCTGTGGGATAGCAGTGCGCCTTTCCAGGATGTGTATAGCCAACGTGTGCAGCAGCTTCACAAGACACTCGCAGCACGGACTCGCCATGTCCTTGATTATAATAAACGTTCTATACATATGACCAACCTGAGTGTGAGTTATGATCCGTTGTACAGTAACAAGTGCTGCTTCGAAGAATGGGTCCAGTTTTTTGTCACCCTGGATATATAAATAAACGATAAGATTGCATTCTCGCCTGATCACTTGTGACGTTAAGCTATTGTTAGAGTACATATTGTGTCCCCAAACAGCTAAAATACCTTTTGTTCTAAGCACCTTTCATCTCTTCCTCGTCTGCTACGCTTCATTTATATTAGGAAGCAGGGCTAGCACCAAGATTTTCATTTTGTTGGTATGAATATCGACAATGAGAGTAATGAGCCCTAGGGAGGGAAGGGCAGTCTTGATATAGGAAGGTGGCTTTCTGTGAATGTTGTACCTAAAAACGCAGAGTTGTGCAAAGACCTCATAGTTATAGTTTAAATGACTACAGCGCGTCAGGGTAAAAGTGACATCACAATTAGAATATTCATAATTTATTATGGATAATTATTATTATAGTCATTCCGTTTAGAAAGACTAAGTTGTAAGGTATGTTCAGAGCCTCTTAGGTCAGTAATGAAGACAACGAGGACTATACGTGCGTATAGTGAATAAGTACATTGATTTAAGAATTCTTCGCCCAACACCAGTAGCATAAGCTCCAAAATGTGTTGATAGGAACCGTCTTCGCAATCTTAGAAGCCAATGTTGCTCAGCAAACATTTTTGTTTTTTGGTAGTATTATTTTAAGCTGCTTTTTAAGATTGGCTTCATTTTCATTTTAGTTTCATTTAAGTATCCTGCCACCCAGTTCTTGACTCATCCCCCTTTTTGGGTAAGCGCCATCCATCTGAGGTCATCAGAATCAGCATCAGCCTACCGCAGCAAGTATTCTACTTGAATTGCTCAGCGTATGTTCCTCGCGAGTTTCCCCCACTGACCAAGCACATGACCGGACCTTCTTGGCTCTCCCGTTTGGCGTAAAGCGTCGTGAAGTCAGAAGACTTCGCCCGTCTTCAGCTCGGGACAACGTCCAGCGACACCGCGCTGGCATCGCCCAACATGACTGCAGCATCGCCCCTTGAAATGCAAAGCACAGGGGGACGGCGAAGAACTGCTGTTTGTGTTTGAGAAGCGCCGTTTCGGACTTGCGAGGTTCCAGCGAAATGCTTGCGGCATCGTCCTGCACGGCCACGAGCTCACTCACATAGTGCCTCGGGTCCGCACCTGTGCCTCCTTTGAAAAACGCTTTCCGGTCGAGTCCTGCTGTCGCCTTCGCCAATTGTGCAAGCGCTACCGTGGGGGCTTCGGCGAGGCAAGCGTTATGCGCTCCTTCAAAGACGGTACATGCGTTAACTTCTAGATTCACGCCACGAATCTACGGCTACTCAAAGAGGACCTCAACCGGCAGCCTCGTGTTTTGATGCGCGGTTTCCTGCCGGTTGCCAGGACGATGCACAGCTCCACCAGCGCCATGTGTGGCTGGCTTGGTACGGCAACGCGAGTCGAGTATCACCTTTCCTGTTCCTTAAAGTGGCCCGCCAGATCCAGAACGGCCAGCTTGAAAAAGCACGGGGTTCAAGGTCACGGTGAGAGGCTTTTCGCTTGCTGATGGCTTCCTGCGAAATAGGAATGAGCCTTTCCAGGATGTGCATTGCCAATGAGTGCAGCAACTGCTCAGGAAATGTACGGCACAAATTCATTGTGTGCTCGGCTATATTTACTGTTATCTGCGTATGACCAACACGAGTGTGCGTTGTTATCCGCCATACAGTAGCAAGTACAGCTTCGGAGAATCACTTTACCTTTTGGTCACAGTGGTTTTCTAAATAACAATATTATTGCAGTCTCACCTAATCACTTGTGTTGTTAAGCCTCGTTAGAGTGTATATTCATTGTCGAAAAGGCTGAGAAGTTCTTATTTGTTCGAAGCATCTTTCATCTCCTACGCTGCATATATATCTTGAAGCAGGACTAACACCAGGATTTTTATAATGTTGCTAAGAATATCGAGAAATAGAGTAATCAACTCTACGGAGGCAAGAGTATTCGTGATATAAAAAGGTGACATCTATGTATAGTGTGCCTAAAAAGCATTGTTGTGCAATAGAGCCATCGTTACTGTTAAGGTGACTACACTGCGAAAAATTGTGGGTATTTACGGACAGAAAAGCGGACATAGTGTCCAGGAAATAAACACACTCCCTTCCTTCGCCAACATCAAGGATACAGCACACGTTTAAGAATCACAGACTTCAGCACATCGCGAATATTATGAATAGAGCACACGTGTACCAATAATGTTTCTCTGAATAGTGCAAAAAAACAAATGTCTCCTCATTCAACAAAATATTAGACGAAAGTAATCAATTGCAATGCAGATGACCTCCAGAAATTTATACTAATATGGTCATCACATACCATCATTTGCATTCATCGCCACGACGTGTTCCCCACCGATTTTATTCTATAAAACTGTATTTGTTCCCAAATGGCAGTTTAGGTAGTCATCGTGGAACGAGGAACCATTCGACCGCGGCAGGCGCACCGCCATCGTCCCTCATCCGTCGGTTGTCACTACTCTAGTCACTAGCACGACTCCACTCCTAAAAGGCCAGGACACGCACACGGAACGGGACCCGGCTGGCGTTGCTTTATTATCTGGTCTCCATCTTGGAGGTAAGTGCCTAACTTCTCGTTTACACGCCGTTTAGGTTAAAGCTCGTGTCACTAATTATCTGTGTCTTGTAGTACCTACGCCTTATCTCAGAAATGGCCCCTAGGAGTTAGGTCGAGGCCATAAACGCAGTGCTCTTTTGTCGATGTCGGTTTCACGAGGCTTGTATCTTGCATGCTTTTTCTGAGATGGAGTACGTACTAAGAGCAGAAAAGTCATCATTTTCAGAAATCGCCGGTTGACTGTGTTGGTAGTGTTTACATTTCGAGAGTGAAATTTTCCTTGGGCTCTCATATTTTGTCCACATAATTTGGATTACTCTATGCCAACAGTGTTCGGGCTTGTCAACGCCATAGCGCAGCCGTTTAATGTGTGCGCCTCCATTTATGCTGGCGTCGTTTTGTTTACGCTGCTGGTACGCCGCTGTGCTGAAAGACGAGGCGATATCTACCGTGAAATCTTGGCGCGCTGCTGCCTACACGCGTGTTCTCTCCGTCCGGCCGAAGTTCATCTCCTCCGCGATGTCTGATAAAAGATGTCTGCAGGCAGGTAGCACCGAGGTGCGAACAATCAGAGAGAACTCAAGAATTGTAAAATGTCATCTAAATCCTTCCAGAAAGCTGGAAACCATTACTCGTAAAATGCGTTCTAAAAAATAACCAAAAGAGTGTACTTAGTCTGCCGCGGTGGTATTGTGGATACGGTGGTCGCCTGCTGACCACGCGTTTGATGCCGGCTGTCGTATATAGTCGCGTTTTGAGGGAGGGGAAACGGGGAAATGGTAAAGGCCCTTGTATTGTGCAATATCAGTGCACGGTAAAGATGACCTAACGGTGAAAATTTCCGGAGGCCTCCACCATGGTGTCCTTCATATTAATATCGTGGATCTGGGACGTCAAACTCAAGGAATTTTATTTACACATCTGTTGATCTTCAATGCGGTTGCGAACAAATTTTTTGCGTAGAACAATGGTAGGAGTTTCAGTATATGAAGAATATGGTCCATATTGTGGAATTGTTTTTCATAGAGAGATAACATTTAGTGAAATATGAAAGTTCGTATCAGCTGATTATCATAGTTTTCTTTCTGTGGGCAAAAATAATGTGTTATGTGTACAGTTGCAAAGAATTTTTACAGCTCGTGAATAAGTTGCAAAGAAATTGTTTTTTGTAAATGTTTGGTTGTAAGCTTAGCATTGAGGTTCTCCTTGTAAAAAATATGGTGAATAACACATTTAGTTGTAACCATCATTGGTTACTGTCGAAGAAAGTCATCAAATTGCTTTTTATTTTATGAGATGAAAACTTTTTCTGCAGTTTCTCGACTCTGTGCTTGCCCGTGTTTATACCTTGAAGCAATGCGTCCTTGTGGTGAGTACTAGCTGCACAGGCATCAGGAACATTTAGACAACATATCAATTGCGTCCGTGCTTAATTTAATACTTTGCTATCTAGTACTACCCTGTATGAGTAAACAAGAGATCCAAACCGTACTAGGGTACATTTAACCGCATACAGCTATCTTCTGACAGTTCAAATAGTGTGCTTTTGCAACACTGGTGAATGACATGAATACATGCAAGAACTTATTATCTGTACGATAAGATTTGGAAGCGGCAAGAACACCAAAATTAAGAAAAGGATCTATTGAAGTCAGAAAAAAAAGTTATGTTTTTGTCATGAACCAATATAGCTGTAATAAAGTGATAATGCCTGATATAAGAGTGACAATGCGGTGCTTCCTGCCGTTGAGTATTTGCAGCAAAGTTTAGACGCAAGGATGAAAAAAAAGAATACAAAGACACTGCTAACTACTGGCGTTTATTAAAAGCCTCTGGAGATTTTTGCTGATATTATCTCCAGTTAAAGACTGCTGGTCAAAGATTGGAAGAGGTAAAAAACATTTAAAGGATAGCGGGGCAATTATCATGAAGGTAGTTGAATCTTTTAAGGTGAAGGTTCCTTAAAAAGTTGCGTTCTTTTTCTTCAGTTCTGTTTGAAGTTTGCAGCTTAAGATCTACCTAACATCTTTGGTGCCACCTCCACAATTAAAGGAAGAGATTTGATCCTTCATTTTTGTTTTATTTAAGGAATACTACAGACAGTTTTTCACCATCCTAGCAGGAGAGGGTTACATGAGGTTCCCAACACAGAGGTCAAAACTAGAAGAAGTCGTAGCGTGCACGCAGTCGGAAGGCAGTGAATTCCAGTCTTCAATGGTTCTTACAAAAAAGGAGTACTTGAATGTGTTATTTTTAGGAGCATATGGTCTTACAGTTTTTGAATGATTTAACCTTGCTTAGCGCTGAGGAGGTGGCAGAATGTACAATTCTTTATTCAAACCAGATTCATTGTTGTATTGTTTATAAAAGAAGACTAACCTTGCAATTCTTCGCCTACATGCCAGTGGTTCCAGCTCACATTTATTTAACATTTCAGAAACGGAGGAGGGACGCCTAAAGTCTGAAAAATTGAACCGTGCGCTTAGCCGCTGAATCCTTTCCTTTTTATCTATGTCTTTCTTTAAATATGGGTCCCAAGCAAGGGATGCGTATTTTAGCACTGGTCGAACTAGGGTTTTATAGGCTGCAAGTTTAACTTTCCAATCACATGACCTCAGCTTCCTTCTTAAGAAGCATAGCTTCTTGTAGGCCTTGACGCAAACGTTGTCGATGTGAGCGTCCCAGCTAAGTTTCGTATTAATGGTCAATCCCAAATATTTTACGGTATTAACAAATTCAATACTTTGGTTACGGACATGGTATTTATATTTAAGAGGAGTTTTCTTGTGTGTTACTGTAAGAGCGCAAGTTTTTGAGTAGTTAACAACCATCTGCCACCTCCAACACCAGTCAGCAATTTTGCACAAGTTGTCGTTAAGCAATGATTGATGCAAGGGGCTATGACAGTTGTATAAATAACAAAGTCGTCTGCAAACATTTTCACAGTCACTTCCGCGTCAATATCATCGCAAATATCATTCACATAGATCAAGAACAAGAGTGGTCGCAAGACCGACCCCTGGGATACTCCTGACAATACATCAAGGTTTTGTGAATGGCAGCCGCTAATTTCTACAAACTGCGTTCTGTTTTTCAGATACGCAGAAATCCAGTCCACGAGGTGGGGAGCAATCCCTACACGCTGCATTTTTCGTATCAGTAAAGAGTGCGGTACTCTATCAAAGGCTTTTGATAGGTCCAAAAATATTGCATCTATTTGTTTTCTGTCATTGATAGCATTGCGAAGTCGTGTATGACTGATACGAGCTGGGTCGTCGTTGATAACTTTTTTCTAAACCCGTGCTGGAAGCTGCCTTATATGTTTTTTGATTTCAAGAACGAAGTTATTTGGCTGGAGAGGTTGTGCTCAAGTAGTTTACAGCAACTACTGAATAATAATATTGGCCTGAAGTTCGAAGCGAGCAGTTTGCTTTCATCCTTGTAGACTGGAACAATTTTTCCCCAAACCAATCAGAAGGTAGGCATCCGTCATCCGAAGATTTATTGAACAAAATATATAAGTAATGTGAAATATTGGCCGCATAACGCTTCAAAAAGGCGTTAGGGATACCGTCAGGGCCAGAAGACTTCTTCGTATCAAGTTTTAGAAGAAGAAGGCGAATACCATTTACATTTAAATCTATATCCGGCATCACGTTGGGCGAGAGTGGAGATGGTTCCGTCGGATTATTGGTTAAACTCTGTTAACGGAACACACTGTGGAATGTTCTGTTTAGCTCATTAGCAATTGCGTAAGGATCAGTAACTGCGCAGCCGTCAACGCAAAGCTGTTCAACAGATTTTTTGTTTCCGGACAAGTATCCCCAAAACTTTTGCAGAGCGTTTTTCATGAAGTTACCAAGTGTCGTTCCAAAAAAATAATCTTGAGCGGTCTGTATTTAGTGCTTCAGTGTTAATGAGAGGGAAGATATGGCCTGGTTATCTATACGCGCTGCTTTACGTTTTCTTGATATTGTTCTTTTTAATTGTATTATATCGCGTGTTATCCAGGGGTTGCAGCGTTTCATTTTCTGAAATTTCGGTACGAATCTATCAAGACACGATGCAGTAACGTTTTTAAACGTACTCCACAGACTTAATACGTCTCCTCCTGCCTCAAAGTCACCGAAGCACAAACCAAGTTTATCTATAATAGCTTCGTCATCCGCAGCAGAAAAATTAAAGACACTCTTGCTCGCAGAATTCTTTTTGTCAGGGCACAAATTCGCGGTAAGTAAAACCAGCTTGTGATCAGAGATTCCATCATAAACATGGCCTTATCATGAAGGTAGTTGAATCTTTTAAGGTGAAGCTTGCTTAAAATGTTGTGTTCTTTTTCTTCAGTTCTGTTTGAAGATTGCAGGGTGAGATCTACTTAACATTTTGATGCCATATATTGTTTATGAAACAGAAATCCACTTTGTCACCTAAAAACAGAGTTTATACCTTAATATTGTGACTGAAGTAGAATGAATCATTTTTTTCAATTGGAAAGAAACCTTACAATTTATTTTAGCAGAAGTTTTTTCATTCATGAAAGGTCTGCTTTTTTTGCGCACTCTGAAGTCTCTGAGCTTTGGTCATTACAAGCTTATAAATAGGAAAATGGTTGACATGATAGGTTGCAAAGGATCCAACTTCTGTAAACTAAATTGGAAAGCTCTTATTCTTTTCAGAGAGAACTGAAATATTACCGGGCAAGATATTGGCTCTGGTGATTAGTGTCAAGATGTTTTTGAAGTCCATATACACTCACTTTCATAATTTGTTGCATATATTTGATTTATTGCACTCATTATAAACACGCTGTTCTTTTCTTTAACTTCTGTTAGATTTATACATGGGATATAAATAATATTCGCAATGCGGAAGAGGGCTCAGAGATAATTTTAAGAAGTGTGGTTTTTAAAGATTCTCATGGACTAAATCCGAATACAGTGCAGTGAATTTCATGATTAGTGGAGATCAATTTCATGTGAAAGATTCAATGGCAGGCTGTCTTGGCTGCATTTTTTTACTCCTTGAGTATATTGTTACTAAGTTGATATATATTTTTGTGTAAACTTAGTAGCTGTCAGCATATCAAGCGCTTACCAGATATGTCAATCTTACTGATGCCTCAAGAGTAGCAGCTGGTACAATATTATGCCTGCACTCACATCTGTGCTTTTAGGAGCACAGACTTCAGGTAGGCATCCGTCAGAAGGTAGGCATCCGTCATCCGAAGATTTATTGAACAAAATATATAAGTAATGTGAAATATTGTCCGCATAACGCTTCAAAAAGGCGTTAGGGATACCGTCAGGGCCAGAAGACTTCTTCGTATCAAGTTTCAGAAGAAGAAGGCGAATACCATTTACATTTAAATCTATATCCGGCATCACGTTGGGCGAGAGAGGAGATGGTTCCGTCGGATTATTGGTTAAACTCTGTTAACTGAACACACTGTGGAATGTTCTGTTTAGCTCATTAGCAATTGCGTAAGGATCAGTAACTGCGCAGCCGTCAACGCAAAGCTGTTCAACAGATTTTTTGTTTCCGGACAAGTATCCCCAAAACTTTTGCAGAGCGTTTTTCATGAAGTTAGCAAGTGTCGTTCCAAAAAAATAATCTTGAGCGGTCTGTATTTAGTGCTTCAGTGTTAATGAGAGGGAAGATATGGCCTGGTTATCTATACGCGCTGCTTTACGTTTTCTTGATATTGTTCTTTTTAATTGTATTATATCGCGTGTTATCCAGGGGTTGCAGCGTTTCATTTTCTGAAATTTCGGTACGAATCTATCAAGACACGATGCAGTAACGTTTTCAAACGTACTCTACAGACTTAATACGTCTCCTCCTGCCTCAAAGTCACCGAAGCACAAACCAAGTTTATCTATAATAGCTTCGTCATCCGCAGCAGAAAAATTGAAGACACTCTTGCTCGCAGAATTCTTTTTGTCAGGGCACAAATTCGCGGTAAGTAAAACCAGCTTGTGATCAGAGATTCCATCATAAACATGGCCTTATCATGAAGGTAGTTGAATCTTTTAAGGTGAAGCTTGCTTAAAATGTTGTGTTCTTTTTCTTCAGTTCTGTTTGAAGATTGCAGGGTGAGATCTACTTAACATTTTGATGCCATATATTGTTTATGAAACAGAAATCCATTTTGTCACCTAAAAACAGAGTTTATACCTTAATATTGTGACTGAAGTAGAATGAATCATTTTTTTCAATTGGAAAGAAACCTTACAATTTATTTTAGCAGAAGTTTTTTCATTCATGAAAGGTCTGCTTTTTTTGCACACTCTGAAGTCTCTGAGCTTTGGTCATTACAAGCTTATAAATAGGAAAATGGTTGACATGATAGGTTGCAAAGGATCCAACTTCTGTAAACTAAATTGGAAAGCTCTTATTTTTTTCAGAGAGAACTGAAATATTACCGGGCAAGATATTGGCTCTGGTGATTAGTGTCAAGATGTTTTTGAAGTGCATATACACTCACTTTCATAATTTGTTGCATATATTTGATTTATTGCACTCATTATAAACACGCTGTTCTTTTCTTTAACTTCTGTTAGATTTATACATGGGATATAAATAATATTCGCAATGCAGAAGAGGGCTCAGAGATAATTTTAAAAAGTGTGGTTTTTAAACATTCTCATGGACTAAATCCGAATACAGTGCAGTGAATTTCATGATTAGTGGAGATCAATTTCATGTGAAAGATTCAATGGCAGGCTGTCTTGGCTGCATTTTTTTACTCCTTGAGTATATTGTTACTAAGTTGATATATATTTTTGTGTAAACTTAGTAGCTGTCAGCATATCAAGCGCTTACCAGATATGTCAATCTTACTGATGCCTCAAGAGTAGCTGATGGTACAATATTATGCCTGCACTCACATCTGTGCTTTTAAGAGCACAGACTTCAGGTTTATCAAAATCAGGTACATGCCACAGTGCCAAGATACGCATATCATCATTTCATTTCTGCCAGGTAAAACAGTGCTTCACTGTAGCTTGTTGAGTCATATATGAGTATTTATATATATATATATATATATATATATATATATATATATATATATATTGTTAATTACATTGGTTTAAACGAGGATAGCCATTGCAAGCACACTCGACATTGCTTCTATACAATGCCTGTTTAGTTTTTTCTTGAGCATTTACAACAACTAGTGTGGCTGTATACACCACCTTGATTTCCAAGGTTTAAATTCAGCAACAACTGATATTTACTGTGTCTTTTCATTGAACCTTTTCACTCGTTGTGAAGCTGTTATCATTGGCAACAAATGTACTGTTGTACTGTCTCCTTGATGCTTACTCGGAGATTTCCAAAGTGCATTCTTGCTGTTCCTGAGTTAACATAGGCAGTGAATCACATGCAGGTCATACCCACATCCCACAGACATTAGTGTGCAGGTATTCACAGACATGACTGATGAAAAAGGTTTGACATCGTGTTAGACAAGCATGTCACATTATTCATATCATGGGGTCATGACACAGCAGTTACAATGTCAAACTATTTATTCTCTTCCAAGTGCTGCTTATATTGTTCTTGGGCCAGCTGTCACCTCTATGAAGTCTCCACTAAGACTGTTGATGCCACAAGCACCTTGGTGACCTGATATTGCAGGAATTTGCGTCCCCACATTAGCAGCAAACTGTCCAGTGCCATAATTTTTGCTGTATCCTCTACTGCTATTTCTAGATGGTTCTGCATACAGTCCAGCAGCCTGGAACAGTGACAGGTGATCAAGTGGCTCATAAGCACACCCTTATATTCGTTGCATGAGGCTATAGCACTACAGTTAAGATTTCATACTCATTGTTAATGTTCTTCCACGTTAGTGAGTGTGAAACAAACCTGTATCATGTACATCATGTTTACTTTGTTGTCATTATCTAGTTTAAAATTTGCTTTCGACATTGCACATTCAAAACATAGCGTTCGAAAGGTGACCTTGAAGACCCGCAGTTGTAATTTCTGTGTTGAATTTCACACTGGCAAGCTCGAGCGGTAGTGAGTGCAAACATTTAGTGCTGCAACCAGCAAGAGTATTGTGAACATCGTTGGCACATTGCTACTGTGTTTGACAGCATACCAAATTAGTCAGCTAGAGCACAAAAAGTCAAAAAACCACCCTAGTACTAGGCATCAAAATTTTCGTTCTTTATTTTACATTACTTTAGTGGGATGAGTGGCGATGCCATGAAGGAGTATGTATTAAAAGTCAGCAACTATACCTTGATTTTGAGAGTGCCTGGTTAGAACACTTTTAACTAGTAAGATCATAACCATCATTGCTAACTTGTATAACAATTAGGAAGTTTAATCTTTGATGAGTAGCATCTTTCCTGTTGCAAGGCAAACCCTCTAGCTGGAAGTTTGTAACATCAATTTCAAATGTGAGTGCGGCTTTCCTAAGTCTTTTTGTGTGACACAAGACTTGCTGGCCTTTTTGACTGTATACATTTGTTACTTGACATGGGCTCTCATTGATGCATTGTTTCCGTATTTTTCTACAGCTCTTGATAGGTTTTCTCGATACATATTTTACTAACAAACCAAACTTTCTTCTGAATTTGCTCACTTGGGATAAAGACTTTTTTTGTGCAGACCTCTATTTACATCTGTTAATAACGACAGCTTTTCTTCTGCTGTTGTGACATTTGCTGTATTCTGTGGAAGTGTGCCCAGTGGAGACCCATAGCCAGAGGAATTCCCCAGGAATTCGTGCCCCCACCCCCCGATTTCGCATGTTTTGGGTTGTCCTACTGAGCATAAGTAATGAAGAAACTCATTTTCATGACCATCAACATGTGTACCCCCATCCGAAAAACATTTCTGGCTACAAGGTGGTCTCTTTATGAGCTAGTTATTTCTTCTTGCTCGTTCTTCATCGTTTGTTTCTACCTTGCATTGTCTGCATGTGTATGAAATACAGGGTGCTTCAAGAAATGTGTCCAATACTCTCTAAAAGTTAGAGAAAGGAGGCAAGTGGGTGCTAATTGCGACATCACCATTCCTGTGACAAAAGCAATCTTTGGAAGGTTAAAAACAATAATTGATTGATATGTGGGGTTTAACATCCCAAAACCACCATATGAATGAGAGACGCCGTAGTGGAGGGCTCCAGAAATTTCGACCAGTTGGGGTTCTTTAACGGGCATCCAAATCTGAGCACACGAGCCTACAATATTTCCGCCTCCATCGGAAATGAAGCCGCCGCAGCCAAGATTCGAACCTGCAACCTGCGGGTCAGCAGCTGAGTACCTTAGTCTCTAGACCACCGTGGCAGGGCGCACAAAAATTAATTGCGGCAGTAATTATAGCAATTAAGATAATTATCCTTTTTACCAGTGGTAGTAGATAGTCGAGTCCAACGGGCAAGTTCAAATCCCTTCTATAAAAAGTCTATAGCCACATTGAAATTTTGCAAAAACAGCCACTGATAACCACCGTGGAGTGATGCAATCTGCTTAATTTAGCTGTCGAAACAAAAACCGATGCACCAGACCATTCTACCATTCATTTCGACAACGCCCTCAATGACGCCACTGTTTCTCAATCCGTTATCAACCGTCAATTTAGACACTTTGCTATGTGCCCGCTTATCGACGCTCACTTCATCTTCTCCCCCATTGCAAGAGAAAAGTATCGCCAAGGAGGGCATTGTCGAAGTGAATGGTAGATGCACTGTTTCGTGCGTCGGTTTCCGTTTCACCAGCTAATTTGAGCAGAACACATCGCTCAGCGGTGATTCGATGGCCGCTTTTCCTAAATTTTAAACTGGCTATGGAATATTTGTAGGAAGTGGTTCAATTCATACATTTGACCAAACTGGCTATTAGCCCTGGTTAAATAGATAATTGTGTTAATTTCCATAAATACTGCCATAATTAATGTTTGTCCCGATCTAAAGATAAGGTAAAATGTGTCAAACAAGTTTTTTTTTCCAAAGAAGGTTTTGGAATGCACTTGATAAAAGGCATTTCTGGCAAGTTAATGAAGTTATCCAACTTTAAAATAATGACCTAATTATGTATATCAATTTTTAAGGGCTTTTCGCAGGAGAAATATTGAATAAAGTTGCCACAATTGGTTTTTTTCGGGAACATAGTAAGCTCCAAGGACACAAATAAAATAAAAGGTGGGCTCAGTGGCTGCGCCAGGAAACAGTCCTGTAACCCGCTCCTGTTCGCCATGCAGGTGTATGCTACACTCGTCATCCATCTACTCTCCTCGGCTTCACTCGGTGCCGCGACTGACGGACCAGCAGCCCGCGAGCCTCTGTGGCTCGACACCAGCGCGGGTACGAGTACCCAATGCGCCTCCAACCCCAACATTCTGGTCTGTCAAGCAGCGCCCCCACCCGAGGAAGTATTGATCCTGCAGACACCACAAATTTCATCTTCATCGACATCAGCAACAGCTATAAAGCAGCAGCATCCCGGCGAGCCGCTCTGTGGGCTCGCTGGCTGCGCCACGAAACAGTCCTGTAACCCACTCCTGTTCGCCATGCAGGTGTATGCTACGCTCATCATCCATCTACTCTCTTCGGCTTCACTCGGTGCCGCGACTGACGGACCAGCAGCCCGCTAGCCTCTGTGGCTCGACCCCAGCGCGGGTACGAGTACCCAATGCGCCTCCAACCCCAACATTCTGGCCTGTCAAGCGGCGCCCCCACCTGAGGAAGTATGGATCCTGCAGACATCACAAATTTCATCTTCATCGACATCAGCAACAGCTCTAAAGCAGCAGCATCCCGGCGCGCCGCTCTGTGGGCTCGGTGGCTGCGCCACGAAACAGTCCTGTAACCCGCTCTTGTTCGCCATGCAGGTTTGTAGACAAAGCTCGTCATTTTCCAAAAAATCAAGGAATTACTGTCTGGTACAGCTGCTGAGCCCGCAGTGTTGTGTATGCATGGCCTTCGAATGCATTGATGTCATACATTGTTTATTGCAGTTACTGTCTGGGGACATTAAGAGCGATCCAGGGCCCCCTAACGATAGTGCTGTCATTCTCGCTGAACTGAAAAAATATATCTTCTGGGCAGGCTAAGCTTCTCTCCGAGGTGCAAGACCCCAAGGTGATTCTCGGCTTCTGCGGCTGCATTTCCAATGGAGGCGGAATATTATAGGCCCATGTGCTCAGCTTTGGGTGCACGTTAAAGAACCCCAGGTGGTCGAAATTTCCGGAGTCCTTCACTACGGCATCTTTAATATTCATATGGTGGTTTTGGGACGTTTCACCCCACAAATCAATCAATGAATAAATTTTAGCATGCTTGTAGCATTGATGCAATACACTGGTAAACGCTATCGTAAAACAACCATTATTTTTCCAGCTTTCAGGAGAGCATCCTGCCCTCTGACACCCAACGCCTGTCACATGAATACAGAAGCGAAAAAAATGTTAATTAAGAACTTGTAGCCAAGGCGATAGTCTTGATTATGTTGTGCATAAAGGATAATTGTGTACTTCATACTTTTTAACGGCCTGATGGTTCATCTGGGAGCCATCCCCAGTGGCGTAGCCAGGAAGGCAAAAGGAGCTGCCTAACTCCCCCCTCCCCGCAGCACCTTCCAGGTATTTTTTATCCTAAAGCCGTGGATTATTTATCTATTTTGACCGGTTTGTGACTGGGTAGTTTATCGATCACTCAGAGGAAGGCGCTAGTGTGAGTCATTGCATTGACTCGAATCCCGAATCATTGCATTGTACAATACATTGAATAAACTCCTTCAATCCTTTTGCCTCAACTAATATTATTAACGAATAAGTTGGTGTGTTTATGAAGTTGTTTGTGCTTTCAGTCATTTTATTCTGAATGATACGTATTTTTGTCTATTATGCGTGATCATTTCTTTTTGTGCTACAAGCCAGTGCCTCTAACAAGGCCCATTAGGAGTCTTGAATGGAATAAAAATAATTGTGCTCGCACTGTTTTTTCCTTTGTACTCGCCTGTTGTGGTTGTGCTGAGAAAATGTTTTTCTTCTTTTTCAGAAAAGAAGCGTGCACAATACTGTTAGAATAGGAAAACAACAGAGGTGCTTTTGGTATCAGGAAGTTATGATATTCCTTCTTCGTATTTGAAATTTCAGATACAAAGCCGCCGCAATAAAATAGATTTTTTGACAATTTTTGTTCACACAATTTGTAGCATGTCTGTGCTATATTTCGTTTTATGATCATGAGAAAATAAAATTCGATTTCAGTGAATAGGACACTGGTCCTTGTTGGTTTTAACATTTGAATTCATTTCGTATATCTTTTAGCATGTGCAGGTGCAGTCCCCAGGTGGCGCTGCCACAGGATTAGATGGAATAGTGGCCTGGGAAATTTTGAATGACCTTGTACTTGCAGAAGAAAGATCTGCTGATTACGTATGCCTCATGTTGAATCTGATGAAAACACGTTCGTTATTTAGAGACATGTAGCAATAGTATTACGAATAATGTGTGAGAAATGGCCCTACTGAGCAGGTGTTGTTCCG
>NW_023612750.1:0-59380 GCF_013339725.1 Rhipicephalus microplus | reverse complement strand
AAGTGCTTAAAAACCATGAATGTTCTAAGTGTGTTGTCACGCACTACGTGGGGAAGTGACAAGATGCGTCTGGTGAATTTGTATAGAAGCCTCAAACGCACTCGCCTAGACTATGGGTCAATAGCATATGAGTCTGCAACACATCCTGCAGTTAGCATGCTTTATCCTGTTCATCATCTAGGCATCCGCCTTTCCACGGGGGCTTTTCTCACTAGCCCCATAGAAAGCCTTTACGTGGAATTAAATGAGTGGTCCCTCCACCTACAGTGATGTTACATGTTATTTAAATGCTCTGATAGTGAACGCAGACAATGAACACCCTCCACAATCTACATGTAGAGACATGTAAAGTTCCACTGTTTTTAAACATGGTCTTTTTTGAGACAGCCCTATTCACTCCGTGTGAGAGGCCTTGATGGCTCCCGCAGTATGCCGGCCGCCGCATGCCTGTCACTGCGACGCGTCTTTCTCGGAGGTTACGAAGCACACGCCTAATGCACCTATTCAGACACACTTCCTACAACTACAACAGAAATATACATGTTTTGAGTTCGTTACGAATGCTCCCAAATTCATCACTTCTGTCTCGTTCGCAGCCATCAGCCCATCCTTTTCGGAAGCCGGCGTTCTGTAGTCCGATACAAGTATTTTCACTGGTGGAGCTTATGCGATACTTGCGGCCGTTAAATACTATAAACAAATGAAACTGCAGGAGAAAATATTATGCACAGATTCTCTAAGCGTAGTAAATGTTCTGAAAACTCCTAAAAAGCACAAATAACCCGTCTTTGTCTCGCTCTACTCACTTTTGTGCATGGTTCACTTATCCGAACAGCATATTGTAGTCTGCCATTGGTGCCAGAGCACCGCGAAATAAAAGTCAATGTTTTGATGGACCAGCTAGTTCAATCCGCCAACAAAACCACTACCAATAGATCGATACCAATTTCCGCACTTCACCTGAAACTTTTTATAAACCAAAAGCTCAAAGTTATTGGCAAAGCACATAAGACCCACACAGGTAGTAGACTGCATGTTATCAAGCCGCAACTTGGTCATTGGCCGCCGATTTCAAAATCACGCCATACAGAGTTAATACTTTCAAGGTCCAGAACAGGACAAACAGACACTACACATTCATTTCTTTTGTCTAGTGTTGACCTACCTTTGTGTCAAAGATGTGGAGAAGCAATCACCGTAATTTACATCTTAATCCAATGTAAACGTTTAGACACGCTGAGGAGACACTTTCAATTACCCTACCGACAACAAAGGCCACTTCATCCTGCTATATTCGTTAGTAGGGAACCACTTTAACACTTAAATTGCTGTTGGTTTTTTTATAGAAGTTCGTACCTTTCATATCATATACCCGGGCATCCCGTAGCACGACGTCTAAAGAGCGGTCTCCGCTGAGGTGGTTACACTGCAAAAAAGCACTTGCCTCACGGCTCTTGGATGAAAGGTTGTGAATGAACGAGGCACATGTACTAATGCCATAGATGTCCACCACGTTTTTTTTAAAGAATATAGTCTTTCTTAGGGACGTTTGACGAAAATGTTATGATTGAGTGATTTATTGATATATGAGGCTTAACGTTCCTAAACCACAATATGATTATGAGAGACCCTGTATTGGAGGGCTCCGGAAATTTTGACCGCCTGAGATTCTATAACGGGCGCCCAAATCTGAGCACATGGGCCTAAAAAATATCCGCCTCCATTGCGAATGCAGCCGCAGCAGCCGGGATTTGATCCCGCGACTTGCGGGTCAGCCGCCGAGTACCTTAGCCACTAGACCACCACGGCGGGCCGACACAAAAACTTTGGTGTGTCTGTCTGTCTGTCTGTCTGTCTGTCTGTCTGTCTGTCTGTAGATTGGTCTGTTTGTTCACCATTACCGGTACCCTAAATGGCATTAAAGGAACCAAATGATACTCCAAACGGCCGAATTTATCCGTAGTGGCCACCAATGTTGCATAAAGTTCAGTGTTCATACTTGTGCGATTACCAAATTAAAAGCAGTTATTGCGCATATCTGAGGCACCATATCAATACGTCAATATTATGTATGTGTATTTTTTGCAAGAAAAAGCATCCATAGGTAATTTTAAGGATCGTAGCCTTTTTAACGTTGTGCGGGCCATGCAACGCTTGAACAAAACGGCAAGTGTGTTAAACGCTTTGCTAAGGCGACAGGATGGTGAATATTGTTACACAGAAATGACATGGCTCTTTCCTTAGAGCCTCACGGGTAAGACCAGAGCTGGCACAATTTATTCTCTTTCCTAACAGCGAAATACTCCGATTTTGTTCTTTCAGTGACATCAAAACGCTAATCATAAAAATAAATAGTTCGTTTCTCTACTCTGATTAAACAAAAAAGACTTGATAATTGCATCTGGCCTGGACAATACAGACTGAGCATTGCATCTGTTCTCAAAATTATCAAGTCGGTAAATAATGAAAATTACGTGGTTTTCACTGCTTGCAGAACAAACAATATGGTTGGAATTGCAGAAACAGCACGGAATGCGGAAACGGGCATTGTTGTGTTCGAAGAAAACTCACGAGGTCTCTGCCAACCATTGGCTTCACTGGGAAGACGTTGCAGTGATTAACAAATAAAGGGTAACTGCTATGCGGACCAATGCCCTTGCATATTTGGATATGGTAAGCGCGTCGTTTCAACTGTTACTCTACATCTCGTACATGCATATGATCTAAATGTTATCTTTTAGCGACACTTATTTCTTGCCTATTCAAGCTCATCACTTAACCTAGACAAAGTTGTGAAAGAAATCCATTTAAGACAAAACCAATCAATTTTTGACAGCTAAGGGGTGATAATAAAACAAAATTACATTTGGGAACACTTTGGGAAAGATACCCAATGAAATGCAGGTACTTCAATAAAACAAACGCATGTCAGCACGTGGCATGGACCCTGCTCTAGCTTGTGTTTTTTATCAGTTCATTTACCACTGTGTTATGTGACCGTTTCTGTGACGCCACCTACGCTTCGCGGCTCTTGTGGTCTCCTCTTTCATTCTGGTACGTAGAATATAAGCCTTGGAAAACGCCACTGAATACCAAACACAACCCGCTGGTCATGTTATGAACGCCTTGAGTTCCCTTTACCGTACGCCCCGACGCGGTGGTCTAGTGGCTAAGGTACTCGGCTGCTGACCCGCAGGTCGCGGGATCGCATCTCGGCTGCGGCGGCTACATTTCCGATAAAGGCGGAAATGTTGTAGGCCCGTGTGCTCAGATTCGGGTGCACGTTAAAGAATCCCTGCAGGTGGTCGATATTTCGAAAGCCCTCCACTAATGCGTCTCTCATAATCATATGGTGTTTTTGGGATGTTAAACACCACAAATCAATCAATCATTTCCTTTGCCGTACGTCAGAACATCTTTCCCACCAGCCATTTGTGGAACATACGACGGGTCGTGGCATTCGGGTACACGGCACATGTGATTGCCAGCATACATGACAATAGATTCACTGCGAATATTAGGGTGACATCGTGAAAACCGTGCCACAGAAATTAGGTTCTGGCGCCGGCACAGTGCTTTATATGCCCAATATTGATGGTATCAAATAAAAATCACATCTTGAGCCAGAACCTAAGCGAGGTCATAACACTATCTCTTTTTTTGTCACAAAGAAGTACCAGCGCGTCAAATTGTTTCTGAAAACGACCCTGTCGGAGTTTCATGTCAGACAACCTCTATAAATGGCAGTGATTCTGACTACCCGGTCTTTTTTTAAAACAGCGAGATGGTCGTATCGACGTTGCTTTGTCCGGAGTTGTGGTAGCACTCATCATGTGGTCTTATATTGTGACGAGAGTGAGCCTTCATTGGACAGCTGCGTGCGCTACGGGAGACTAGAGCAAAGTATACTATGACTTGGGGTGACGGTGAGAGGCATAGTAAGAAAAAACATGAACGAAGCAATAAAATTAGCAAGGAAATCTACGGTAGCTAACATAGCCCTATTCATGAGGCAAAGCATGTGCACACGAGTGCTAGGAAAGTAAGCTACTGCCTAAAGGAGCTGTCAGCTTGTTGAAATGTCAGCTCCTGCACACACACCCAGTTTACAATTTTCTTCTATAGTAAACGTGTAATGTCACGATGGTCATTCGTTTCAAAGAAAGCAACTTCTTGTCGCATGAAGCCCTTTTGACACATTTTAAGGCATTGTGTATTTAGTTAAGTTTTGAAACCATAACACGCTCAAATTCTACGTTTGGGGAGCATTCCGCATAATTGCCCAAATGGCTGGTATAATTTCGTGTTTGTATGCAAAATAGGCTTCAAATAACACAGGCAATGTAAACTTCGCCTCTGTGCAACCTTCCGCTTTGAAGTGCTCTTTGGTGCGGTGAACCGTAGCAAATTATATCCAAGGCTCCTCAGCCCCACCCCTGGTTCTTTAAGCTTCTTCTTTGTGAAGGGCTCGAAGGTTATTAAATCAGTTCGATCAAATAGCACATGTCGCATACTCATGGTCGTGGCATTACCTTTTTGTTCACAGGCTCTGTGTTGTTCTCAATTACACACAGTCTTAATTATATTCAGAATGCCAAATATGGATATTGCCGATACCAGAGATGGCAGGAATAAACGAATGCAAGAAATGGCACATCGGTAGTTGTCTTCATAATATTCGCCGAATTTTTCAGATGACCGGTGACATCTTTTACAAATCAATACTACGATTCATCCATCATTTTGTGTATGTCATTTTCAAAGCGTTTGTATTTTTAATATTCTATTTATTTGTCAATAAAGTCATCTCCAATAAACAAAACACTTATTACATGCCTATCGCAGTTATTTATAAGGCGTGTCTCTCAGGCCCTGTGATTTCGCTTTGACCATGAGAAGCTGTCGCGTTAAAATCCAATATAATGAAACAGATTTGGAGGAATGCTCATCATACTGCCACGCGTGGGTTATTTTGATTTTTTCAAGTTCTAACTGCAAAGGCTGTTAGCGAAGTTCGGCTCTCGGCTGCTGACCCGCAGGTCGGGGGATTAAATCCCGGCTGTGGCGGCTATATTTCCGATAGAGGCGGAAATGTTGTAGGCCCGTGCACTCAGATTTGGGTGCACGTTAAAGAACCCCAGGTGGTCAAAATTTCCGGAGCCCTCCACTATGGCGTTTCTCATATTCAAATGGTGGTTTTGGGTCGTTAAAACTCACAAATCAATAAATCACGTTCGGATTAAAACACGTCGCTTTGCTCGATAATCTTCGCCTTCGTTGAGATCATTATTTCACGATTGCGCACAGAGCGCGAACGCTCGAGTTTATTGAAGAGCATACACGAGAACCGGTGATAAAGCTGCAAGGTTCAATGCGTAAGTTATAAAAGACAGCGAATTAGGCTGATGACCGGTCTACTATAGGCCCACGCTTTGTCCGCCACTACCGAGACAGGCATATGCAGGGTTCAACATTAAATTTGATTTGATTAGATATGTCGGGTTTAATTTCCCGAATCCACCATAAATGATTATGAGAGACGCCGTAGTGAAGAGCTCCGGAATTTTCGACCCCATAGAGTTCTCTAACGGGCAACCAAGTCTGAGCACACAGGCCAACAGCATTTTCGCCTTCATCGAAAGTGCCACCGCCACTGCCGAGATTCGATCCCGCAACCTGTGAGTCAGCAACCGATTACCTGAGCTACTTGACCATAGCGGGGGGCTCCCCAATAAAAGAACGGGGGGTCAAGGTAACATTGACCAGTTTTCCTTCTCCCAGTTGCTTGATTTAAAGAAGAAAGTCACGCTTTCACTGAAAAGGTGAAGCAATTAATGCGATGGAAAGATTTTGGAGCGTCACGCGGATAACGAAAAGCGGATAAAATCGTTCAGCACATGCTTAAAGAGGAAACAACGCACAAAAAGTATATCACACATAGGAATAGCGTGAACAGCGTTCAAAACTGAATATTCAATGAGCTATTCACGTTGATTGTAAATATAAAGGACGCACGAAAATAATACGCACAGGTACAGCCAGGGTGAGCGCGAAATAACTAGTTTCACGTTACTTAACAGTGGTTAAACAAGCGCCCTTTTCCCAAAACAGGGACTGTGCAGAGTGCGAAAAGGCATTCGTGCACTCATTAACTACAGCGCAATTGTCTTGGTGAAAGCTCAAGGCGTACAATTTTTCCTTATCGTGAAAAAGCGCGTACGCACTCATACGCGATGAGGCGCCGTACGGCAAACTCCAAGTTAGACAAGTGCACGAAACGCAGCGAGCGAAGCACTCATCAGACCCTTAAAGGCCATCTCGCCATCTCAGTGGTTATGCTGACAACATGCTTAGATTCCTCTCAAGTTTGTTGTATGCCGTTATATTTCGAAGGACATCGTTATATGTCGAAGGACATCCTCTTTGCCGGCGTAGCGATGCCCACCACGTGCTTTAGAGCTTGTGGTTCATATATATATATATATATATATATATATATATATATATATATATATATATATATATATATACATATATATGTATATATAGCTTTATAGAGAGAGAGAGAGAGAGAGAGAGAGAGAGAAGAAGAATAGTGTGTTGAACGTAAATGCAAACCACACAAGGCACCACCGAATTCGCGTCCCCTTCGTGCCAGCCATCTATTCCACCACTAATCTACGTGCTTCAATCTTCGTTTCAAACTGACCATAGACAAGCATCCTGTCGGCCAAAACATCGCATTATAGTGTGCAATAGAGCAATGAAGAAGGGTTGAAGAGCAGCCAGGCTTCAAGCAATGCGAATTGCTTGACAAGTAAATCATCCAATGGTACAACTCACTACAATGGCACTGCGCATAATTCCTCAACGTCATCTAGGAAAGCATAAAACTCTGCACAAAATTATTTCAAGTGTGTTACGGAAACCAGGCTTCTCTAAAAATAAGGAAGCACAATGAATGTCTCTGTACTGCATAAAAAATTGCTGCATACGCACCTAGCGAATGATGATGAGTGAGGCGTAGCGTCCATCAGTCCGTCCGCGCTAACTTGCATTCGATTGTCCTTGCTTTCATCGGTCCAGGCATCCGTCTCTGCGTACATTCGTTCATGCGTGCGGTCGTCCGTTTGTCCATTCGTCCGTCGATTCGTCTGTGTATCTGTCAGTCTTTACACCCGGCCGCCCATACATCCATCCGCGTGGCCGTCTGTGTGGCCGTTCGTCCATGCTGTGTTTCTGTGCTCGTCCATGCGTCCATCCGTTTGTTTGTGTATGCTTCTGTCCGTCCGTGCATCCATCCGTCCGTTCATGTGGCCGCATATGCGTCCACCTATGCGTCCTTCTATGCGTCCATTCATGCGTGCCGTATGTTCCTCCGTGCTTGCGTGCAACCGTCCATCCGTGCGTCAAACAGACAGACAAATGAAAGGTGATGCAGCCAGTGGATGATTCACAATTTGCTTAAAAAGCCTCCGACGCATCGCCCCACTCACCGTCATTTACTCCCCCTATATGCAGTGAGGTGGTTACTAGATGCATGCGTACATCCAGGTGATTACCGACCCACGTTTTAAAAAGCTTCGCCCCTAAAATAATTAATGGCGTAGTGGGTATTCTGAAGTTGTGCGTTTAGTCGTTGCCGAAGCCGTCTTTAAAAAGGTTCGGAAAGGCCGGTCTGTCAACTTTCATTGTGTCTGGGTTGCGTGTTTTGTGCAGGCCTCACGTTTTCTTAAAGGCGATAGTCTTTCTTGGGGACCTACGACGCTAAAATTTTGGTCTGTCTCTCTGTCATTCTGTCTGTCTGTCTGTCTGTCTATAGAATTGTCTTTTTTCCATATTTAACGGTACCTTAAATGGCACCAAAGTGACGAACGATACTCCAAACGGCCAACGCCATCTGCAGCGCCCACCAATATTGCTCAAGGTGTAGAGTTCATACTTGTGCGATTGTCAAATAAAAAGCAATTATTGCGCACATCTGAGGCACCATAACAACACGTCAATATTATGTATGTCTATTTTTTACTAAAAAAGGCATACATAAGTATTTTAGGGATCGTAGCTTTTACAACGCTGCGCTGTCAATGCAACGCTTCCGCAAATCGGCAATTGTTTCCAACACTTTGCTAAGACGACACGGTGGTGGCACCTACCCGTCGCCTTGCGTTCTACACGTTGTCACCTCAAAGACGGGAGCGCATAGCGCGCACCCCGTTTCACAAGATAACTGCCAGATAGCGCTCATGTCTCAAGTGTGAAGTGACTTTATGCGCTCGTTCGCCTCCGCTGCACGATCGTGGCATCCTAACGCGGTGCCTGCAGAATACCATTCAGCAATTTTCTTGCGCAGAACACAGTATAAACATTTTGTTCACTCTCTCCAGACGCAAGACTATTCTGTTTTCACGATATTTGCGGTCTAACATGCAGATACGGGGTCTTTTATTTTTGTCCAGTCATTTCGTTAACGTGATTATCATTTTCCTAAAATGACGAGAAAGCTGGCAATAGTCATTGAAGTCAAACATTTGTAAACGACGCCCTAATTCTCTGCTGCATGACTCATTCCGTTCTATGGAACAAGCACACTAAAAATGATATTAAAACAAATCTTACATTATTGCTATTGCAGACGAAGGCGTCCAGCAGTCGACTAGTTGGCACGGCTGCTTATAAAGTTGTTTAGGCACCATTTATCTCGATGCTTTATTTTCTTTTTTTATATCACGCCTTCCTAAAAATCAGCATCCCAAAATAAAACTCTGCATAAGTACAAGAATTGAAAATATGCGATCCCTGAAGCTGTGCTGGCCACGTTTCAATTTGTATAAGCCACTTTTCAAGTAAACAACCCATTATATATTGGAGATTACAGACGAAGAGCCATTTTTTTCACGCTTTATTGATCTTTTCAAGATTTTGTCGTGGTCACCTTTTAATTCACGATACTAGATTTGATTGCCACATGCACGAAGATGTAAGATAGTCATCGTTAAATGTACCTATTGAAGTGCTGCCTGCCGTGATGCAGGTTTGCAGCACCTGAGCGGGAAAGCCACACACTTAAGAAGGAAACAATTATTATGAGGAAGCTTTGCGGAATATGAAAAAAAGAGAGAAAAGCACAGTAAGACCTCGTTAATTCTAGCTCGCACAGAGAATAAAAATGTCAAATCTATGCACAGTCAGAATGATACGTTTGGCACTAGAATGGACGCACATCCCCACCAACCTGTGATAAGAGAAAACGAAAGAAGCTACAGCTGGACTTATCATCACCAAGCAGGCGCTACTACATGTGTGTGGTGGATCATATTGTGAATTAAGATCACGGAGCTCTTACACCAAGAGTGACCAATTTATCAGCCAGTGATACTCCATATTCAAACTGCGATTTGCTTTCATGTGAGCAGTGAGCACTAAGGCCCATATTATGCGTTATCTATGCTACAAAACACGTTCGCTTATATAGAAGAAATAATGGGATTGAAATTGCTGCAATCAGTAAGTAGATTTTGCTTGTACTTCTTCTGATTATACATCATGTACGTCGTTTTCAGCTTTTCCAAGAGCTCTAGCGCAGTGTAAGCAATCTCATATGTGCGAGAAGTGTGGATGCTAAGTAGCTTTGCATCTATAGTAAATTTTTTTTGTTGGTTTTCTTGCACAATCTGATCATAACAGGCTGATGTATGTGAACAACAATGAACGCCAAGGAGCTCCCATTTCAAATTATCGTGAGTTTTTCCTCTTATCGATGCACCGTTCTGTGTTGGTGCCATGTCCTTAATAACTGAGCTCGGAAACACTTCCGTTTACTGTAGTCGTAAGGCCGACGCATGCAAAGGTTCACTTGCCCCGAATTTTCTGGTTGTATAAGAGATTCAAATTTTTATTGTCAAAATATTCCTCGCTCAGTATTCTTGGGCACCATGAATGGCAATTGATAAGAAGAAGGAGTTTACAAGTATAACAAGAGAGAAGGCAGAAACGTTAGCCAGGTACATGGCCGGTTGGTATTGTAACTGAAAAAGTTGGCGAATTAGAACTTAAGGTAACTTGTTGAAAAACATTTGCCGATGAGGACAGAACTGGTTGCATTATTTTTACTATTTCAGTCTCTGGTATATTGCAAGGAGTTCAATAAATTTTTCTTAGAGCACTTGTTGAATACATCTTGTGAAAAGTTTAAATGCCCATTTTGTCCTTCGAAGCAGCTACAAAAAGTCGGCGCAGTTCAATGTGGCTCAATTCCGGTGCGATTATTTCCATGTTTGTGGGTTTTGAGTAATTTTTTTCAGGAGACTTTGACAATTGGTTTCGCCTGCAATATTTCAACGGTTGGAGCGGTGGCTTCAATAAGATTGATTCACACTTGACTATGAAGAATGTCGCTCGAAGAGCACCAAGAAATTCTTTGTACAATACGCCAGCCTTCAGGCACACTGTTCTTACGTGACTTATTGAAGATTTGCTACCCTTACATGGAAATATTTCCAATGTTTGACGCATTCGTTGGTCCTCGATTGCGAGTGTAGCTTCGCATCATTCCTATCATGAGCCTATAGTTTCTTTTCCGGCTGTGGAACAAAGTCTCTTGCAGGACGACCAAAATTCTTCGAATTTTAAAAAGGTACTTTGAGCATGGGGAGCTAGGAGCCATCCTATTCCTATATGCTACGCCAAGCAGGGGTTGTGATAAGTGCAGGTGATACCTATGACGTACACTCCATTGTATAATACAGCTGTAATATTCGCTTACCCCGCAATCGTCATGTGTGCCTAAGAGAAAATTGATAGGCTGACATCTGCCCCAAATGCATAACGGAGTCATTATAAGATAACAAGATTTTCAAGGCATGACAACAGTCCGCTTTACAGGTATTGAAATCAAAAGCAACTGACTCTAAGAGACTTAGCACTACAGCCAGTAGGCAAGGGGTCATAGATCTTGTATGTTAATTACATGTAGAACAATAACAAAGTTCCACGTAAGTATTTCACGGTGTAAATAAACATATTTGATTACCTTCACTAAGGTCCACAAACTGCTTTAGTAAGAAGGTTGGAGGTTTATCAGAAGTACACAAAATGGTAAAATATTTAAGATTGAGGCTCTTAAGGATTATAATTCTAAATGATCTTCATTTATAGGTGTTACAGTGTCGTTCTTGCTACCGCTATTTTGAAACGTAGATGCACTGTGAGATGCGGTGCCTGAAGTTTGGCATGGTACACGTTTGTGACACGTTGGCCTTCGCACAGTCCAGTATAACCGTATCATTCTTTAAAATGAACCAATGTGGTCATATATAGAGTTTTTGGGGCATTTTGGGGTTTATTGCTTGATGGTAACTTTTCCATAGCTTAAGAAGATATGATTACGAGCCCTATTTAAGAGTAAATCCAGCTCTCTCAACACCACTCTGTCGCCACTTGATTATGAAATACGCACAGTCTTGTGCTGGCTAAATTCTTTCACGCACGCATTGCCTGCGGCACCTTTCGTTACGTGAAGTTATTTCGCGACAGTTAGTGTCGCAAGACACCACTGTCAAGGCCAGCTGACCTCCCGCAAGCCATATAAGTACGTCGCCGACCATTCCAGAATATCGGTATGGAATTAGCTAGGCTGTTTCTGATGTGGGAACAAGAGCCCCCTCAAATGGCAGCGCGTCCGAGCTTGTAAAGTTTTCATTGATGACATAGTCCTTGAAGACGCCCCAGAAGATCTCATTACCGGCATCGATACGACCTCTACTGAGCAGCTAACTCGAGCCATCGTGATAAAGAGTCAGACAAGCCACCAACGAACAACTGCCTACTAGCCACAGAGCAACTACCTGACTGCGCGTCCACACAAGAATGACATGTGGAACACGTACGGCGTCGTCGAGAACAAGACGTTGGATTCCATGCATCCGCACGTGACCTTCACGTACAACATAGTCGAACAAAAAATGACGCTGATGACGCTTTGAAAGTCGGCCTTCGAACTGAGCCCGGAAACGACGCCTGACGCCAGATTACCAAATCTCGCGTACAGGGAAAACTTTGATGATGCTTCATGGAATACCAGCCCAGTGAGCGTGTTTCAGCGTGCCCGCGGAAACGATGACGTGAACTCCGTGAAAAGCTTCTTTAGTGATACTTCGAGCCGTGCAAAGTACTTCGGCGCCTCAACGCTCTGGATGATAAGGTTGTCTCGGAAAGCACCACAAACTCACAACGGCGCCATGCGTAACTTCAATTCGCTAATTTCTGGTTTCTCAAGTCGCATACACGTGTTAGCGCACTTGTGGGTGGCATTTTGCGCGCGAGACCCACCACGTGAGGCGTGAGCGCTGCAATCACTTTGACCTGCATGATTAGATCACGTGATCGCTCCTCCCTCGGGTGACGGAAAGCTGGCAGTTTGATTCGTTGTTTCTACTGCGACTTCACTCTATTTTCATTTTTGAACAGCATTGTTTCGCTCTGGCTTCATGTGTACGTATATTGGCGGACTACGCAATCCTGAAAGTTGCCGTAAAAGTTGCCGCCGGCATGCCAGAGTGCACTACGTACATGAGGGCACCGTTACAGCTACTGGCTGTTCCACTGTCCCAGCTCTATTTCTCTGTTGTTGTAGTTGTTATTTCGAGCCATTTGTGCTAATCCGAGCACCGACCATGGACGTTATGTTCACATGAAGGCAGAACCAGTTTCCGTACGGCAGCCTCATTCATAAAACAGTTCTGTTATGTACATTTTGAAATAGGACGTAGGTGTGTACATGTAGGGAAAGTTGCCGTCATTATATTCAAGAATGTGCGCCGTTGTATGAGTTCTCAGGGACTCAAGACATAGCGCGGAAGTTCAGTACCTTTCCCTTTATTTTTGTTGTTTTATCCTATTCCGGTCAATTTTGTGGCTAGTTGCTTCTGCATGTTTGGCCACTGCTTCTTTTCCACATCATACATGTACCACTTCATTATTTTCCAAAGCTTACTTCTCACGTCAGGGTAACCTATCCACAATCTTCGACGCTTTCACCCTCGTTTCCGGCTGCCCATCTTCATGTGTGCACATGGGTTTCCGTCCACAAGTAGCGTAGCCAAGGGGCGGCCCACCATGCACGTCCCTTCCACCCTCCCACCCATTTTTTGTTATGATGTATAGCGCATAAAATATCGGACTACCACATCTACCTGCCCGGGCTCAATTTTAATTAAGGTGGCATCCCTTCAGCAAAAACATTTCTGTCAACGCCCCCGCAGCTGTCCATTACTTCAGCTCACAGGATTCCTCGCTTAAAGATTACGCCTGTAGGACGGGCTACTAAGTATGAGGCACCCATTAGCGGTTTGTTGTGGGTGCGCAACTAATGCGGCTGACGCAGAGTGTGGAGCCAGTTCTCGAGCCGTCAACTAATGACGCCAATCGGTTCCGCGAGGGTGAACACGGATGACCCGCGCATGGGAACAAGTAGACTCCGTCTTTCACACGGTTAACTGGTAGAGCCATCAAAGTCGCCCCAGTTTGGGATGAAGAAGGGGAAAGTATGTCTAGGAATTCTGGACATCAGTAACTAGCCCGATCTGTTGGGTTCACTAAATGGCAGACGACCTTTCAACATTTATTAAAGCCTAGTGCTTGAGTACATGCTAAAACACTTCGTATATATAATCTGGGCCTCATTCTCTCATGATCAGAGAAAATTCACTTTTTTCGCATGAAATTTTAAGGTTCGAAAGTGACATTTACGTGCAAGGGAGCCTTCATTCAAGAACATTTACAAAAAAAAATTAGAAGAACAGTTAGGCTTCATTTCTCTCAATTACTGAAGTTACAAAATCTCCACGACTCTGGCTTCATACCTGTGAACATTGGTTGATATTGGAAATGTTGTTGAGGTGCAACAAGCACTTATGTAAAAACAAAAAAGTTTTGCAGTGAAACTTTCTTGCAAACAACACTACGATGGCACACGCACATCGTAGTGTTTTTGATTACTTCAACACGTACATATTTTACAGCTCTTTTCTGTAAGGTTGTTTTTCTTGAGATTGCTGAATATGCGCAGGGTATTTATACCGTGTACATCTTATGTTGATGATTAGCAATGAGACGTCTCTGGTAAATTTGAGTAAATGATCAAGGATAAGAATAGGTCTTTGTTTGTCATTCAATTCAAAGTAGGAATAACCAATGAACACACACATTGATATATATATATATATATATTATATATATATATATATATATTATATATATATATATATATATATATATATATATATATATATATATATATATATATATATATATACCTTTTGCTCTCTTAGACATAGGTACTCAATGGTACTGTTTAATGTATCAATTATTTAAAAAATATGTAAGAAAACTGTCAGCCTAGTACGACATAATAAAGTTATATTCATTAGTAGTATTGGCATGCACACCATTATTACTTGATTACTGTCGCATGCGAGTAAACAGCACTAAGATTTGTTCAATGGTTTAGAGTAAGAAGAAGTAAAATGACAAACAAAGATCTGACTGCGTAATTATTCATTTTTCCAGGTTTGTGGCCTGCAAGCGTGGTATCATTCAGTAGATCCCTCTTACACGTGGGCATTCATTCATTCGGAAGAGTGGCAGTCACATTGTTGTGTATTTAAAATAGCACACAAATTCGCTCAAGAATTTGAACGCCTTGCATCTGGCATCGCGCTGCAGCCCCTGTAACTGTCTTTGCCGATACAGAGGTTTTGTCGAACTCCAGATTACAGATAACTGGGGAAGGGATAGAGGCTTCCCATGTCAAACGATTGTATGAAGCGTGCGTCAGTGAGGCATCGATATATCTGACAGAATAAGAGTTCGCATATTTTCTTAGCACATGCACCGTCAAGTTATACTATATGTAGCTTTTTTTTTCTTTCTTTTTGAAACTTCTTTCCAATATATGTGATACGTTTTTTTCTTCACAATATTGTGTTCTTAAATTATGAAAGTTCAGTTGCGGGTCAGCGCTCGTTTGTGTCCCTCTTGTTTCTGTGTTCGTCGTTTCCGTGCTGCAACCAGAAATTCTCCCTACCAGCAAGCCCAATTTTCGGTATTATTACAATTTAACTGGAAGTGTATTTGCATGCAGCTTAAAGTGCCATGGTCACAAACTCTGAAAAATTATCCCTGGGTTTGTTGGTCGGCACCCACTAATGCTCCCGGGTTTCATAGCACACATATTTCACATAAAATAGACAACGCGATAGGCACCGCTGTAGCTTAGTTGGTGGGGCACCAGGGCCGCAATTCCAAGGTCGCTGGTTCGGTCCTTGCCTGTAACAAGTTATCTTTTCCTGCGCTTTTATTTTTACATATCTACCTCAGAATCAGCATAGAAGCATTTCGTATAGTTTTCCTCTCATTGCTGTGTGTTAGTCCTCAGTCATTTTGAAAATGTTTAAGGCACTTGTCTCCATCGCGAAGACAGCCGAGATGGAGCGTTGTTAAGCTAAATCATATATAAATAGAGCTGGTTATTTGTAGAACTTCTACAGGAGAATACGTGTATTTGGCACAGCAAGTCTGCCACGTGATGTGAATAAATCTTCTTATTCAACCTGAAATTTCTTGACAATGAAATATACTGATCGACGGGCTTCTATTTTTCACACCATAAACCAATTGAGGAACTATAACTACGTCTGAGCTTCGCTTTCGCGAGGAGAACGCGTTAGTTCATTCGAGCTTTTTTTTGCTCACTTTCGCTAAGAATACTCTTTCACTGATCAACGGGCTTCTTTGTTTCACGCCATAAAACAATAAAGAAATTTAACTGCGTCTTAGATTCCCTTTCACGAGGAGAACATCTTAGTGCAATCGAGCTTTGTTCGCTCTCTTTCACTAAGAATACTCAGCCACCAATCAAATAAGGCGCTGCTCCAAAACGTGTGGTTGGTGTAATGTTGTTTGTAACATTCCTCGTTCACATTATAGACGCCCTTGCTAAGAGAACTGCTCCCTGTTTGTGGTTTATAGCATTTTTCAACAGAATATACCCGGCATAACAGGGGGTAGGAAAGCAGTCATGCCATAATTGTGCAGCATTAAAATGATTTTAGAACATTTCGGAAATTGCGTTTCGTCTTTACAGAAAAGACACTGTCGTAGAGGTTTTTAGAAACAGAAGAAACGTAGACCTATCTAGTAGCTTTTTCGTATCGTGTTTGACGAATGGTCCTGAAAATTTGAAATTTTTCTAAGTATACGAAGGGCAAATGCACTCTTTTTGAAACTCAGAGATTTAGAAATGCCGTAATACCAAAGTATGAATAAATGACGCTTGAAAGATGGCAGGCAAAGTAATCAAAATAAATTTGCAATGACTGGTGCAGTACAATTGTAAACAATGAATTTCAACATGATTTTCCAAATGCTATCAACCATACACTGCCATCGTTAAGAACAAAAAGCAAAATGTGACGACATATGGCAGAACACTTTACGCAAGAGCAAGCATAATGGTCACTTTATTATTGGTGGGCGCCATCAATCTATTAATAAAAAGCAACCATGAGAATTTTCGTAGTCTGCCACACATGTAAGCCAAGTGATGATTCTAAGACAGGTCACTAATGAAGAACAAACCAAGATATTTTACAGAAATAAGATATTCATTGGAATTACACATACAAGAAGCGCCATCATTGACGCGAAGATAGCGGCGCCTTTGTAAGTAGCGTTTTCTATAAATTTTGAAAGCAAAAAAGTTTTCTTTTTCTGATTAATTTTTAAGCAATTATTAGCAAACCGTGATGGACCCTCAAGAACACAGTCTTGTATTAGTGACAAAGTATCATTGTAACAGACTTGTCTGGTTAAAAGAACAGTCACCTCTGCGTATGAAATGCGAAGCATCTCCGAACGGCAGTTATAAAATCATTTATGAATAAAATAAAGGAGGAGATAAGATGGATCCCAGTGGCACACCAGCTTTCAATGCAAGCTTTTTGCTGAACGGCAATCGATTGGCTATTCAAACTAACTGGAAGTGGTTAGAAAGATAAGGTTTAAGAAAGTCGTACAGCAGACCTCTGAATCCAAGAGATTATATTGTTTACGGTGTCGTATGCTTTGGATATATCCAAAAATAAAGCACAGGCACACATATTTCGTTACAAAGCATCATGCAGTTCTTCAGAAAATTATTCAGGTAAATCAACGATACTTCGACCTGCGACAAAAACCAACTGGCAATTTAAGATAACCGAATTTTTTTCTGAAAATGAAGTCAAGTATTTGAATGAGCATTTCTGAAATATTTGGGATAAGATAGGCAAAACTGATATAGGTCGACAACTGCCTTAGGTCAACCTTTATAAAGGAGCTTTACCATAATTGTTTTTAAATTTGGTGGCAAAGAAGCCATCTCTCAGAATTCATTAAGCATGAAAATGAAAAATTGTGATATTGCGTTCAACTTCCGCTGCATCAAAAATACAGAAATACCATCAACACTTGCTAGTTTACGCCATTTCAAACAAATTAATCTAACGAACTCGTATCTTGCTATAGTTGGGAGGAAGGTGGAAGAAGGTATTTAAATAGAGCGGCCTGTCGGCGTCGATGATAAGTGACGTATAATTGTATCGGCTGTATGTGCGGGATCACCATTGAACGTATCAGTAGGTTTAGCGCCACTACTTTCTGTAGCACGTATCAGTGACAACATACGTGCTGGGGTTTCGGCAGACAACTGAGACTGACAGGGAAAATATCGTCGTTTTGCTGATCGGGGGAGGGCCAGAACTTTATTTCTTGTGATTCTGTAGTTAATACCAAATTCCAGATTACCAGAGAAGTGTTTATACCGTTTCCAAAGCAAATATCGGTTGGAGTTTGCTACAGAAATATTTGTGAACAGCCAACTGTGACTATACGTCTCTCTTAACCCTTCTAATACGAGTATAAGAGTCGGGCAGACAATGTATTTTTATGCAAACCTATCATTTACTTCAACAGGAGATCCAGTAGCAATAACAGAAGGCCAATCAAACATTTTTATTTTTTTATTTATAATGAATATTTTCTATAGCGTGCAAGGATTGTTTGCATTGCAAAAAACAATATATATATATATATATATATATATATATATATATATATATATATATATATATATATATATTGGCTTAACACGTTGACATGGTTCGCCCGCAGGGTAAGGCAAACGGAGGATCCAAACCTCCTGACCAGCCACACTGGGAAGCCGAAACAACGGATTTGAAAACAAGGTAACTTTGAAAATTCTGAATCAACAAGAACATAATCATAATAGAGAAAGCCTCTAATCACCAATATAGCAGAGAATATAAGAGTTTCATCAATGCTTTTATTAAACATTTATTACAGGAGTCCAACTTGCGATATTTTAAATACTACTACTACTACTATTATTATTAATAATATATTAATATTAAAAGTAATAATAATAATAATATTAATAATATTACAATGATAATTATTCATTTAACCAGCCCAGGGACAAACGTAGGGCATTGTGCAGGTGCACGCAAAAACAAAATGGTAAATAACACATTGCAGTCTACAGAAAAAATGAAATAAAGAGAGCTCTCAAGATGCTGCCATTTTCGGCAGGAGGTCTTGAATCTCCTAGTTTTGTGCATTGACAGCACAGCGAACAGTGGGTTACGAGTATATCGTCGGTGTTGTAGCATCGGCAGCCATTCCTATCGCAAAATACAATCTGCACTATCGGCCTCCGGACAACCCTTACAACAACCTTAAACCGCAGCTTACGCACGAAATGACAGATCCGGAACAGCGTAGAATACATCAGCTGCTCATCAAGCAGGAACTCACTGAACGAAAGCCTCTGTAGCTTTAACGACACATACGAAATCCGACTGGGGAAGTATCTGCAGCCCTGAACGCATCCATTTTAAGCACTCTTCCTGCAATGACTGCCCCAGCACGTGCGGCTACTTTTCAGTGAGTAGTCGTCAAAGTCCCCAGATCCATGAAACAGATGGTCGGCTAAAGAAAGAATGACGGTGACCAGAGGCAATCAGTAATCTAGAAACCACGTGATTTCTCTTTATATGCGCCCGTCGAAGACGACCAACTAAAGGTTGATGAAAACCTCATTCGCAGAAAGAACCTTCTGGACTCTGAACTTCCGGTCGGACGCTCGAGTAATGATAGATCGACTACTCTTAATCTCAACGCCTTCTGGTATCACAAGCAAGAGGAAAAGTAGCACGTACTTGTTTTTCGTGGATGGCCTTCCTGGTTCGGATAATGCAAGGACCGCAAACTGACAGAGGCGAGTGTTCCTAACTATATATACAGTCGCCTATTCCTCATCGTGGACGGCGACATCCAGGTATCGTATCTCATCGACATAGATCACTAAGAGTGTGTTTTTCTTCGGACGCTGCAGGACCACAGAGGAACCCTAGTTGCATCCCCTATCATTAGAGTTAATCTTTCAGCCATACTGACCAACGGCGAGAAGTCTATTGCGCTTGTTTTTTTTAAACCACAAAATGTTGAAGCGAATATCCCAAGAGACGACTTGCTTGTTTCAGCTATCGATGCACATTTTCTGGGCAATTTACATTTTTCGTCAAGCTCCGAGACCGCCATCGAATCAATCGTGTAAACCACCTCACAGTTCAAAACGAAAAATCAAGTTTACTATCGTTGCGTTTTTTGCGAGCTCATGCCACAGTCGCCTTCTAAGGCCTGGCGTCTCTAAATATTTTTTTATCTCTTTCATGCTCTACCATACATACCATACATACCATACATATCATCTCTTTCATGCTCTACCATACATGCCATACACCAAATGTCACTCATAACGTTGCGACTGTGGAAACGCTGGTGCCTGCGCACGCTGGTCATTTCATTCCTCACCGTTACAAGGCTGCATGGGAAGAATTCCAGCACATATACTTGCGTTCGAGCAACCCTCAGATCTTGCAAGGGCATCACCGCTACATATGGTCCCCAAACCCAGGTGAGAGAAAGCATGTGCGGAATGCCCTAATCTCTACGAAAAGACGGTACCGGACGGCAATAAAATACCGCCCAGACAGGACTTCATTGATCGCTGCACCCAAGCATCACATTACGCAAAATGAACCTCGAGAACACCTACCATATTATATATGTCGAAGCTTCAAACCTAATAGAGAGCGCGAGCATCACATATTTCAGCACCTTTGAATATTTGCGTATTTCATTGCGTGTTCGATGCACCTGAAAAAAGTTGAAACGTTTTGTTCGCCATCTTTTCGTGGTTTTGCCAGTGACCTGATAATGAGAGACGACATCCCCTTATTCAGCACCTTAAAAAATGCACGAACTTCTGAAAAGTAAGGTCTTCATGGAACTCGGCAAATATGAACTGTTCGGCAACGTAGTGAAGAGCGAGTTCAGTTCAACTAGACTTCCTTAGTCATTGTGAAGATTTTCGCGAGTTATCTGCACCGGCCACTCTCATGGAAGCTATGCTATGATTTCGTCTACTGCCAGCTTCCAGTCGTCTGCCATTTTGCAACTACTTTATTCGCTTTAGTGTAGCTAAACTAAGCCAAAACTTTCAATCTCTTGATCCTGCGAAGGCCAAAGCAGCTAGAAGTTCCACCAAGGAGCTCTGCCCAACGCAACGCTCTCATTAACGCTCCATATAATATACCTCTCTCTGATCACTAATCCTTCGCATGCAACATCAAGGTGGAAAGTCTGCCTGAACACAACTCTCCTATCAGTAGTTTAGCTCCAAGCTCCTAACAATACTACGTGCTACCTGACGTTAACAGGTGAAATTTGGGTTTTTCACCCTAACCGCACTGGCTGCCATTAAAGCTGATTCGGCGGTGACGCTCATCCAGTATTCTTTAAGTGGACGGCCGCCGCGCCGCGGTTGTCTAGTGGGTAAGGTATTTGGCTGCTGACCTGAAGGTGGCAGGAATAAATCCGGACGGCGGATGCTGCATTTTAGATGTAGGCGAAAATGCTTTAGGTCTGTGTGCTCAGATTCGCGTGAACGTTAAAGAACCCCAGGGGGTCAAAAATTGCGGAGCCCTTCCACTACGGCGTCTCTCATAATCATGTGCTGGTGTTTAGACGTATATCAATTATTAAATCAATGGCTGCTTTGGTCGCTGAGTTGGTAGAACATTGAATGCGTTTTTCGAAGGTGGCAGGTTGGGTGCCCGCCAGCATCATCCTATATTTTGATCCGCTCTCGGGAGCTGAGACAACTTATGTGCGGTGTTTTCAGACCATTTGCGAAAGGTGTTAAAGGGCGCGTTTAACGTGATTTTTATTATTTCATACAAAATATATGGTAATGTAAGCGTGAAACATTCAGCTACTCGAGTGAGTTGTCACTAGCAACCAGGTGAAGAAAGCACCTCAGAAATATCACGATTTTTTTCTCAATCGGAATTGCAAACAACCATGGAATGGGGTTTAAATTCAACACTTTACTTTGGAAATGCCTAGGAAATGCTTGCAAATTAACTTCTCGCATTAGCAGAAAGAATTCTGCGGTTGAGTCTAAGCCTATCTTGTTAACCTTGTATGCGTTTCTACTTACAAGCGTGTAGAGAGTACAAAGAGTGAGTGATAGGTAGACGTGCAAACTTGTAAGTACATTCCAGATATTCACGCCTATATTCAGCAAGTCATTCGCCTAAAGCAAAAAAAAACACGCATAAAACTATCCGTTATAATTAAAATCATCAGCGCGCTTTTTTAGATATCGTATCGAGCTCTCGGGAGCCGGGACAACTTATTGGCGGCGTTTTCAGACCATTCGCGAAAGGTGTTAAAGGGCGCATTTACCACGATTTTTAATATTTCATGCCAAATGTATGGTAATGTAAGCATGAAACATTCAGCTACACGAGTGAGTTGGTTCCAGACACTAAGTGCAGAAACCTGCCGCGGTGGTCTAG
Source organism: Rhipicephalus microplus (assembly GCF_013339725.1). Classification (NCBI taxonomy): domain Eukaryota; kingdom Metazoa; phylum Arthropoda; class Arachnida; order Ixodida; family Ixodidae; genus Rhipicephalus; species Rhipicephalus microplus. The sequence goes on along the minus strand of NW_023612750.1, from coordinate 37,397 downwards.
TGGTTAAGGTACTCGGCTGCTGACCCGCAGGTTTCGGGATCGAATCCCAGCTGTGGCGTCTCCGTTTCTGATGAAGGTGGAAACATTGTAGGTCCGTGTGCTCAGATTTGAGTGAAAGTAAAGAACCCCAAGAGGTCAAAATTTCCGGAGCCCTCTACTATGGCGTCTCTCGAAATCAAATGGTGGTTTTGAGACGTTAAACCTCACATATCAATCAATTAAACAAACGAGAAAAGAAAGCACCTGCGAAGCTACTCTCTTTCTTTTTCAATCACAATTGCGAACAACCACGAGATAGGATCTACGTACGACACTTTACCTTGAAAATGCATGGTAGATGCTTGAAAAAACATTTTTCGCATTAGCAGGAAGAATTCTGCGGCTGAGTCTATACTTAGTTGGTTAAACTTTTGCACATCTTTATTTTTATTTCTTCATACTGTCAACCCAAGGGCCAAGACAGGAGTTGGGGTTACATATCTGGTATGTACAAAGAACATTTGTGGAATTAAGTTTCACACTTCATGCTCAAGACACACACTATATGGAAATAACAAAACAGAAACGCAGAACTATATCAGAATACATCCTGCATAGGTCACGAATAAAAGAAACATGTTCGAATACATCTTGTACCGTCACCAAAAAGAGAAAAAGATTTGAAGTTATTTACAAGCAATTAGAGTCTACGAAGAAAGAGTGATAGGTAGACGTGCAAAATAATAATTGCGTTCCAGATATTGACGCCTATTTTCAGCCAGTCATTCGCTTAAAGCAAGAAAAAACAAGAAACTAATTGTAAATTTAAAGTCATCAGCGGGCTTCCTTACATACTGTATCAAGCTGCTGCAGATGTCTCGATTAAATTCCTCAGTGCAATATTCTATTTATACAGAGCATGTTTCATGAGGAGATTTTCTACGTGTCTCTTTAAGCAGAACTTTTCGACTCCGATATGAACACGAAGTCTGTCTGTTTCTACCTCATCGTACTATTTTTGACACTATTTGTGGAAGACTCAATTAGTCCTAGGGGCAGAAAAGTAAGTATGCATTGTCTATTCTATAAATGATGAAGAATCCTAAAAAAACACGCAATGAAAATATACGGTTGAAAACGATTTCTCTACTTCGTGTAAGGAAGTCAAATATTCTAATGCTAACGCTTTCGGCAATGGTGTCCTATGAAAAGAACGCAAAAACCTTTTGCTGCTAATTGCGACAAAATTGACTCGGATATGAAAGAAGTGTGTAATGTATTCTCAATACATCCGCGAAAACACAGGTAGTGGTTTCTTTGAGATCGTCTTCTTCGAAACTCGGCAAAATGAACGGACAGGTCACGAAAGGCGAAAAATACGTCGCTCAGTGCAACCGAATACTTGCTCATATCTTATACATTAAGTAATACACCGGTAGGTGTGATAATTTTTACGTGTAATTTATTAGAAGCTCGACAATATTTTTGCAAAAACGATCTTCATTAGCAATAACACGTCGTCCGCACGAATGGAGACCTTTAGCGTCTTAAAATAAGACGACAGGGCTGTGTCTCTGTCGTATCTCTGAATGTACCTGCAAACCGAAGCTTCAGGTCAAGTGACAGGTTCACATGTCTTGTTACTCATTTTAGTCGAGAGAACTGCCAATATCCCGATGCTAAGATTCTAATATGGATTGTGCCACTAATAGCGAGATAACATGTAATGAACTTGAGTTAATTTTGGCACGATGTCAATGGGGCGTGAAGCAGGTAGAAAATGACGATGATGCTTGCCATTTTTAAACTCAATTTGAAGTGATCACCTGGCACGCATGCTAGTAATGGCAGTCGTTGCGACTGATGTGACCCAAAGTGAGAAAAGAAGTGGTACGGGTATTTTCTCGCTCACTCTATATTGGTCCTTTGCCATTCGCCTTTAAGCTTTCCACTTATCTTTGTACGAAAACTATTAGGTATCATTATAGCATTCCGCAAATTACCAGCAACAACTTCTACGGTAATTATGACAAATTCGTTTTGGTGCGTTTTTTCCTCTCAGGAAATAAAAACCTGGAAGTTCCCAGTCTATTAAACTTCCTCATTTTCGCACAAGTAAAGTTGATTATATGGGTTTCACTTTCGGGTTGCAAGGACCTTTGTTGAAATGAAATGGCGGATGCGCTAGCAAAGTCAACCTTCAATGACAGGGTTACTCAAGTATTGTCGGCATCTACAATAAATAAATCTGCTAAAATAAGGAAAAATATGGTATAAAACAATCCTGTGCCATTAGTACTGGCCACAATAGAACTTTAGCACCTCAGACACTGCTGGAACAGCAAAATACGTCGAGCAAGAGAACTGGAAGTTGTAACCTTAAGACTACTTTGTTAGGTCCTTTATCTAAATTTTCATTTACACAGAGCTTTCCTGGCAGCTTTCCCGCACTATTTTTTACTTGCGGAGTACATAAGACAACAGAATATTACCTAATTGTCTGCAACAAATATTCTACTTTGCGGAAAAATGCTTGAAGTGTCGATTTCGGAATCGTTCGACTGGATCTAAGTGTACAAAAATCGTTTCGTTTCGAGATTTCTCCACTAACCACAGCAACGGGAGCTTTGCTGATGCTTTAGAAAAGATTGTTTAGGTTTCAAAGCCATACAGATTGTCGAGCGAAGTGGTATTCCTATTTCGAAAATAAAGTTTCTTGTTCATCAATATTTCCTCAAATATCCAACCTCATCTTTACTATGTTTGTCTTCACTCATCTATTTACAGTTTTTTTTAAATATTACTCTTTTAAATTCAAAGCTCTCCATACTTTTTATTTTTAAATAATAACATCCAGTTCGATACCTCGGATTTTTTCGCTGAAGTGGAGAAAGAGTGGAGTATGTTCTACTCCAATTCGCTCCACCTGGCGGAAATAATTTTGATGCTCCAAATAATAATTTGACAATAACTTTTGATGTTGGCTCAAGCGTCAAACAGTTGGACAACCGCCACTGAAGTGCCATGAGAAGCTGTGCATTACGAGTAACAGACCATTCTCAGACCTTTTGTGTGCTGTAACTTATTCGTTGTTACTACTTGCTACTCTAAAAAAATTGCGAGATCTGACAGGGTAATAAAAATAGTAGTTTAACTCATCTTATTTAATTTTACAACTATAAAGCTCTGGTATTCTATGCGTAGGTTGTGACGCATTTTATTGTTTTCTGATGGGGCACTCACATTGCAATAATTTTGTGCTATTTGGGTTTTTGTAAAGATAAATCAGCAAGAAACATTACTGGTTTAGTGTATTCAGTGTTAAAGTGGTAATTAAATCCAGGTATTCCCGTAAATGAGAACTCGTCTGTAAATATTTATTTTGGGATTGATGAATCTTATTAGGTAAAGAGGAAGTCCATGTTTTAAAAAGAGATTGATGATGATAGAAAACTTGACTAATGTATTCTTAGTAACAGCACCGTGTAAAGAGAGTACATGCATCACTTGCTATATAAACAATATGCTATTCAAGAGCGGAGTAGAAAAAACTCCGGAAAGACAGGAATTCTTTGACGTGTACTTGTAAAGCCGCGTGTGGTGGTTACAACTGCATTTCCCCACAATCAACTGCGGCAAGAATTTTTTAAAACTATTTCACAGATTACAACTTTGCAAGACTGCGCAGTGAGCTGTTAGCTGCCACAATATCACTGAGCACTGATGAAAACGCATTGGGATCATGTGCTAGCGTCATCTCATGACGCTTCTAAAGCGTTTTGTGTCACGCAATCAAATAATTTTGTATGATGAACGCTCTATTTCACTCTCGTCTGGAGAAAAATGAAGGAGACAGGCAGAGAGAATAACGAAGCTTGGCTTGGTTCGCTAGCCTACACGTTAAGTGATCAAGTGTAAGAAGGAACTCACATTTGTGAGCAACAAAAAATAACTGACGCTCAAAGCTCAGTGACCAAGGTACCCTAGTACTGGTGCTGCTCTGATACAAAATAGAACGATTACAGTTGTGGCAAAAAAAACCAAAAGCTGCAACGAGAATCTGCCGTACAGGGGAGAGAATTTTGTCTTTGAGTGTGAAGCCAATGCAAGTTCGTCATTGTTGCTAGAGATTCCCAACTAACACGTGATTCCCAACAAACAACAATGAAGCTGATCGGGAACTTGACCCACAACGCAAATAAATGAAAAACTTAGCCATAAACACCATCATTTATCAGAATTTAGAGTAGTTAAACATTGCCATCTATCGTTTTAAGCTCTAAATCAAATGAAGCTGACGTTACCGCTAACATCGAAGCACCAATGCTCGACTTCTCAGCGCAATCGACTTCTGTCGCCTTGCTCTACACTGACACGTCCGCCCCCGCAACACCTCATCGCTCTACTTCCCACCCCTGTTAGTGCAAGCAGTGGCGGTTGTCCTCTCCACACAAATCCCCGGTGTATACACCCTGCCTTGACTTTAACTGTATCTGTTTAGCCGTGCTTTTGTCCTTTCCCCTGATTGTAAACTTGCAACGGCGCTACATGCAAGCAATAGTGACACACAGGGAATGGCGGGAAAACTCAATTTCACCCTTGTGCTGCCCTGTATTATCCTCTCTTACCTTGGCTTTACACTACGGTACAGCTACCATAGCTCGGGGTATCCATCACATGTGTTATTCGAAGGTCGAAGGCCTGGATCCTTCCAGTGGCAAGTTATCTTTTGTCCACCCTTATAGCTTTACAATACCATGATACTTCTAATAACAAGCCATTCACTTTCTCTGGCGTTATAATGTATTCTTTCTTAGTAATAATATGCCTAACAAAAAAAGACCCGGTAAGTATCCAGATGAATTCATTCTAGAATAGGGGGAGTGTTTAAAGCGCTGCAGGCCCTATTTAAAACCTTTTCACACTTGCCTGACACAAAGCGTCCATATGCAAAGGCCTTTAGGGCCGCAAACACTTTGGGAAACTAGTTAAAAAATTTGCACTAGCATCAGCATCTTGTATTTCGGTAGTTTTAGGAGCCTTCTTTTTTTACCGACAACATTGGTATTCATAAGAGTTAGTTTTCTTTTTAAGGTGAAGCAACATAGGAAGTGATGCTTGCATGCACGACTTACAATATAACCAGAAAGCTGGCAGAACATCTCCACTCACCATAATTTCTATAAAAACGAGCAACGTGACACTCGCGAGGCTATGACCGGCTAAGATCCTGAACGAAACGTCAAGTGCACGTGGCGAGATTAAGAAGACGTCACATGTTGCAAAACGCCTATTGTGGCTATAAATCACAAGTGCTGCACTACTCAAATTCAAAGTATTGAAGGAGTAAATACGCGATGTTTGCTTAATGGACTAAGTTTTTTTAATTAATTAGAGGAGTCGTTATCAGTCATATTTGAAAACTCTGTGTTTTTCTTTGTTACGTGTAGTGGAAATCTAAGTATATTTCAATTAGTAGGTTCTGAGAGTTGTTTAGGTTTCCTCAGAGATGCTTTGGTTAAGTTAGAGTGACTTTGGATTGACCGTCTTAAGTTCTCCAGTATTCACTGTTAGCTTATTATATTCCCACGCTAAACAGTTTGATAGAAGCTATGTGGATGTCACAACTGAGAAATAAGAGACGTAGAATCTCAGGCACCCCTCGTCACACTCACACACCATGGACCGCCTCGGTGGTCGAGTGGCTGAGGTGCTCAGCTGCTGACTAGCAGAGGAAGGATTGAATCCCGGCTGCGGCAATTGTATTTTCGATGAAGGCGAAAATGATATAGGCCGGTGTGCTCAAATTTTAGTGTATGTTAAAGAACCTCAGGTGGTCGAAATTGCCGCTGCCCTCACCATGGCGTGTTTTATAATTATATGGTGGTTTTGGGACGTTCAAAGCCACATATTGCCACGTTCCATTTCCCAAGTTTTTGTTATCGTGTCGAAACACCACACGATTCTCGGCGCAAACCGCGCCTGCAGGTTTCGAGAAGAATCCGGACTGTAGTAGACCATTTCGATAAGATCACGCCCACTGTGCGAACGGTACAGATTGTTCTGGAACCTACGCCACCGCCAGCGATAACGCTAGAACATTCGACGGCAAGGGTATAAATGCTGACGCGCTTCGCCGCTTGTCAGTTGTTGATCGAAGGCCGACGCTGCGTTCGCCGCTATCAGTCTGAGAGTGCTATCTGTGCAAGACTGCTGCTGTAATTGGAATTTCCGTTTACCGGGCACAGGTTCGCCCAACTAAACAGTTAAATCCCAACACGAAGTGTCTTGTCTTCAGCCACGTCACGACCCCGCGACATCTGGTGGAGGTGCTGCTTCGTTCATGTACCGGACGCCCCCGTCAAGCCATGAACCCAGCCCACGTCGCGGAGAAGACACCAACGCCAACCAGGAGCAGCGAACGAGCCGCCGACAGCAAGGTCTCCCACCGGAGTACGGCCTTCTACAAGACAAGGCGCGGAAGACCAAGACCATGACCTCGACTGCAGCGACAATGACAACCGGAGCGTCCCAGCCCGCGATCGTCTTTCATCAACCCAGGGAACCACCAACGTTCCATGGCTCATTGTTTGAAGACCCGGAAACCTGGCTAGAAACATACGACCGTGTGGCCGCCCTCAACAACTGGGACAACGAAGAAAAGCTCCGTCGTGTGTACTTCTACCTGGAAGACACCGCAAGGACCTGGCTAGAGAATCGGGAGTCCAGGCTCCGAACGTGGAATGTCTTCTGCGGCGCATTTCTGCAAACGTTTGCGAGCGTCGCTCGCAAAGAGAGGGCCGCTGCTCTGCACGAGACCCGGGTTCAGCTACCAAATGAAAAGGTTAGAATTTTCACAGAGGAGATGACCCGCCTATTCCGTCACGCTGACCCAGACATGCCTAAGGAAAAGAAAGTTCGTTTTCTCATGTGAGGGGTCAAACAGGAGCTCTTCGCGGGACTAATGAGGAATCCACCAAACACCGTCCAAGAATTTGTATCCGAGGTGACCATCATCGAAAAAACGCTATACATGTGCACCAGACAGTATAATCGTCGCCTGACTACAGAATGCGCTGCTGCTCAAGCCAGTGACTTCGACGACCTGCGTCAAACGATCCGAGCGATCGTGCGGGAAGAGCTGCGCAAACTATTGCCTTCGGCGCAGCCTCAAGTGGATTCGATTGCCGACATTGTGCGAGAATAAGTCCGGCATTCGCTTCGAATTCCAGAAACACCGCCGCCCGAGCCAGAAACTATAAGCTACGCGCTGCAGTGCGCCACAACGCTCCTCCCCGTCCACGCCAAAACGCCTCCCCGTCGCACTTCCTTCGCCAGACGCCACCGCCGCCACCACCCCCACCGACGTCCTACTGTTCCCCAGCGGGCCAGCGCAGTGCACCGAGGAAAACGGACGTTTGGCGTGCACCTGACAACCGCTCGCTCTGCTACCACTGCGGCGATGCCGGGCACACATACCGCCGTTGCCAGTACCGACAGATGGGACTGCCTGGCTTCGCCGTCAATGCACCGCGTCCGCAGCCAGGTGATCGGCCACGTGACATCGCCGACTACCTGGCAGGAACTCAATGGACACCACGAAGTCCTTCCCGTTCGCCGTCGCCCAGCCGCCGCATGTCACCGCACCTCCGGCAGTACTCTGGCCTAACGCGGGGCCGGTCTCCTAGCCCGTTTCCGGGAAACTAAGGGCAGCAACCGATGGAGGTGCGGTTGCTGTGCGACGAACTACCGAAGATCCTCCGACGACGACGCCGCCACGACGGAGCTTTTTGAACACAACACCAGCCAGGCAAAGCCCTGAAGGCAAAAGCTCACTTACCGAAGGTGGCCGGACCACGCAACATGGAAGCAGCGGAACAAGCCGACGCAGCCGTGACCCGACGCCACGCCCTAACTGTATTGCGAGACGGCGAACAAGTGACCTCGACGTTCTTATCGACGGCCACAGTGTGACTGCTCTCGTCAATACTGGAGCCGACTATTCTGTCATCAGTGGGTCGTTCGCCGCAGAGTTAAAGAAATTTAGGACAGCTTGGAAAGGTCCTGAAATCCGCACAGCCGGAGGCCATCTCGTAACGCCTGCAGGAATCTGCACAGCGAGAGTCACAATTAACGGCCGTATTTATCCTACAGACTTCGTAGTCCTACAGCTTTGCTCGAGAGATGTCATCCTTGGCATGGACTTCTTATGCCTCCATGGTGCTGTCATCAACCTAAAAACAAGGTCGATAACGTTATCCACAGAAGAAGCACTACCGCCGCGCACGCCGTCAGGACATCATGCCTTGAATGTGCTGGAAGAACAAGTCACCATTCCGCCTCGCTTAAGCGTCATTATTTCAGTCGGCGCTCCTAAATCACCTGACTTGGAAGGCGTCGTTGAAGGCAGTCAGCATCTGTTGGTCACCCGAAATATTTGCGTCGCAAGAGGAATTGCAGAGCTGCGGGGAGGCAAAGCAACGGTTACGCTCACGAATTTCAGCAATGAGAACAAACATGTGAACAAAGGAACAACGGTCGCATACATCGAAGAAATTGTCGAAGCCACCAGTGCTTTTGCCCTCGCCGATTCTGCGGAACCTGCTCAGAGGAACCAAGCCCCTCCCATAGCTTTCGACGTCAGTCCCAGACTTCCGAACGATAAGCAAGAACAGCTCAAGGCCCTGCTCCTGAAGTACGAAGATTGCTTTTTGTCGTAATCGAAAATTCGGCAGACCCCAATCACGAAACATCGAATCATAACCAAAGAAAATGCCAGACCACTCCGTCAGAGTCCGTACAGGGTTTCGACGCGAGAACGTGAGACCATGAAGAGACAAGTTGATGAAATGCTGCGAGATGGCATTATTCAGCCGTCCAAGAGTCCGTGGGCATCCCCCGTGGTGTTAGTGAAGAAAAAGAATGGGACCCTACGTTTCTGCGTCGATTATCGCCACCTGAACAAAATCACAAGAAAGGACGTGTATCCTCTCCCACAAATAGACGACGCACTTGATCGGCTCCATAACGCAAGTACTTCTCGTCAATGGACCTCAAGACTGGCTATTGGCAAATCGAAGTCGACGAAAGAGACCGATAGAAGACGGCGTTTATAACACCAGACGGCCTCTTCGAGTTTAAGGTGATGCCCTTCGGCCTTGGCTCAGCGCCTGCAACCTTTCAACGTGTTATGGATACAGTACTGGCAGGATTGAAGTGGCAGACTTGCCTTGTGCACTGGGACGACGTCGTCTTGTTTTGCTCGAGTTTCGACGAGCATCTTCGTTGCCTTGAAGCTGTACTTCAAGCCGTCAAGACGTCCGGACTCACAATGAAGCCAGAGAAGTGCATATTTGCGTACAAGGAGCTCTTGTTTCTGAGGCACATTACTAAATAGTCTGGAATTCGCCCGATTGACGTAAAACAGCCGCCATCAACGACTTCCCACCGCCCACTGACAAGAAGGTGGTGCGCCAGTTTCTTGGTCTGTGCGCCTATTATATGCGGTTCGTGAAAAACTTCGCCCGCATAGCCGGTCCTCTCACTTACCTTACCAAGGCTGACGTGCAGTTGAAGTGGAAAACGCCGCAGGAACACGCTTTTCAGGAGCCTAAACATCTCCTCCAGACGCCTCCGTTACTTGCCCATTTCGACGAATTCGCCGAGACAGAAATACATCTGACGCAAGCAGCGTAGGTCTTGGCGCCGTTCTTGTGCAGAGGGCTGACGGACTTGAAAGAGTTATTAGTTACGCCAGCCGATCGCTATCCAAGGCAGAAGCAAATTATTCCACAACAGAAAAGGAGTGCCTCGCCATTATCTGCGCTACGTCGAAAATTCGCCCCTACCTCCACGGCAGGCCCTTCAAAGTTATGAGCGACCACCACGCCTTGTGTTGGCTAGCCACCTTGAAGGACCCTTCAGGTCGCCTCGCACGATGGAGCTTGAGAGTTCAAGAATATGACATTACTGTCATTTACAAGTCCAGCAAAAAACACTCCGACGCTGACTGTCTCTCTCGTGCGCCTGTCGACCAACCGCTACCCGACGACCCGGATGACGACTACTTCTTGGGAACGATAACTACCGACGACTTCGCTGAACGACAGCGGGCCGACCCGGAAGTTAAGGCCCTAATAGAATACCTCGAATGCAGGACCGCCGAAGTCCCGAAGGTATTTTCAAGCGCGCACTTGCGTCGTTCTTTCTACGAAACGGTCTTCTACAAAAGAAAAACTTTTCACCGCTTCGAGCTAAGTACCTCCTTGTGGTGCCTTCAGCTCTGCGACCAGAACTCCTGCAGGCCCTGCACGACGATCCGACGGCAGGGCACCTCGGTGTTTCCCGCACGCTCGCGAGAATACAAGAAAGGTACTACTGGCCACGTCTTACCACCGACGTCACTCGTTATGTGAGGAAATGCCGGGACTGTCAGCGACGCAAGAACCGCCGACAAGGCCAGCGGGACTTCTGCAGCCAATTGATCCACCTTGCCGACCTTTCCAGCAGATTGGTATGGACCTACTGGGGCCGTTCCCGACGTCGGCTTTCGGAAACAAGTGGATCGTGGTAGCTACCACTACCTCACCCGCTACGCTGAGACAAAAGCCCTGCGAAAAGGCAGTGCATTCGAGGTAGCTAAGTTCTTCGTCGAAAATATCGTCCTACGTCACGGCGCCCCGGAGGTCCTTATCACCGAAAGAGGAACGGCATTCACTGCCGACTTAACTCAAGCGATCTTGGCATACAGCCAAACAAACCAACGCCGGACGACAGCGTACCACCCACAGACCAACGGCCTCACCGAGCGGCTTAACAAGACGATCGCCGACATGCTGTCAATGTACGTCGATGTCGAACACAAGACGTGGGACGCCATTCTTCCGTATGTGACCTTCACATACAACATGGCGGTGCAGGAGACGACGCAGATATCGCCATACAAATTGGTCTACGGAAGGAGCCCGGCAACGACGCTCGATGCCATGTTACCCAACGTCACCGACGAAGAAAACCTCGATGTGAGCGAGTACCTTCAACGCGCCGAAGAAGCCCGACAACTTGCGCGTCTCCGTATCAAGAATCAACAGACGACTGAAAGCCACCGTTACAACCTTCGACGATGCTTCGTGGAATACCAGCCCGGTGAACGTGTTTGGGTGTGGACGCCGATACGCCGACGTGGACTAAGTGAAAAGCGTCTGCGACGGTACTTCGGACCGTACAAGGTGGTTCGACGTCTCGGCCCACTTGATTACGAGGTTGTCCCCGACGGCATCACGAACTCTCAACGACGCCGACCGCGACCTGAACTCGTCCATGTCGCGCGCCTCAAGCCGTTTCATGCACGTTAACAAACTGAAACAGTGTTTTTGTATTATTGTTGTATTGTAATTTATTAATTGTACTTTCTTGCATTATTATTGTACCTTCTTCTTTAATTAAAGCATCGGGACGATTCCTTTTTTTCAGAGGGGGGCAATGCCACGTTCGATTTCCCAAGTTTTTCTTATCGTTCTGAAACACCACACGATTCTCGTCGCAAACCGCGCCTGCAGGTTTTGAGAAGGTTCCGGACTGTAGTAGATCATTTCGATAAGATCACGCCCACTGTGCGAACGGTACAGATTGTTCTGGAACCTACGCCACCGCCAGCGATAAAGGTTAGAACATTCGAAGGCAAGGGTATAAATGCCGACGCGCTTCGCCGCTTGTCAGTTGTTGATCACAGGTCGACGCTCCGTTCGCCGCTATCAGTCCGAGACTGCTATCTGTGCAAGACTACTGCTGTAATTGGACTTTCCGTTTACCGGGCACAGGTTCGCCCAAATAAACAGTTAAATCCCGACACGAAGTCTCCTGTCTTCGGCCACGTCGCGACCCCGTGAGATCTGGTGGAGGTGCTGCTTCGTTCATGTACCGGACGCCCCCGTCAAGCCGTGAACCCAGCCCACGTCGCGGAGAAGACACTGACGCCAACCAAGAGCAGCGAACAAGCCGCCGACAGCAAGGTCTCCCACCGGAGTACGGGCTTCTACAAGACAAGGCGCGGAAGGCCAAGGCCATGACCTATCAGGCCAAGGCCATGACCTATCGCCGCTATCAGTCCGAGAGTGGTATCTGTGCAAGACTGCTGCTGTAATTAGACTTTCCCTTTACCGGGCACAGGTTCGACCATATAAACAGTTAAATCCCAACACGAAGTTTCCTGTCTTCGGCAACGTCACGACCCCGCGACATCAGTCAGGTAGCATATAATTCATTCAGAGTACAGTTGCGCAACTAAGGGTAAAATTATTTTATTGTTCACTCCAGCATGAAGCCCTTTTAAGATTTGGAGTGTGTAACTTAGCTATCTATGGTAGCTTTTATGCAATATTTTAAACTCTATACCTGTTACAATTTTTTGAGAAATACTGAAAGTGAAATGAAATACAAAGACGAAAGAATATGTCAATTTAGAATACTCGTCAAAAAATATTACACAAATACAGGCCAGTGCTTCAACGATGTGGTGAGATTTTATGCTCAGTGGGAAGCATTTGAAAATCACCCCAATTGCACGTGATCCTGTGACTGCACTGCAGAACTTGGAATATAAAGAGCGTTCTTTTTTTCAAACATACTTTCCGTCATAAAAAGAAAACATTATCTCGGTAACCACTGGATCTAAAAAATTCAAACTTTTCTGACTCCTTTCTGAAAGCCATGCACATTTCCAGAGGTAACAGAATGCTGTTGCCACCACAATTGTAGCTTTGGCAAAAGGTTTTCTTTAAAAAATGCCATAAAATTGTAGTCATCCAACATCTAAATGGTTACCTGAAATGGTCATGCCTAAATTTTTTTACTTTGACTTAGAACGGTGTCCTGGACACGTTTAACATTAGACGAGGTTTCATCATTTTACTCGCGAAATGTTTTCACAATCGTTTCTTCAAGAATCAAATAGTCAAATAATTTGCCCTTTGATATTTTCAAACGACGGTGCTTTCTTGCAAAATCATAAAAGTAATGTTCCCATTTAAAGAACCTAAAATTTTGTTGAGTTTGCTCTAAAGTAACACAGTGATAGGCAGTAGTAATTACACCTGTCTGTGCTATTCGTCCCCTCCTAATTTAGTGATGTAGTTAGCTGCGGACGTATGCCTGCACTTTGCATTCTCAGTGGTGATGCGACTATATTTTCAGCCTCGTCGTCCGGTTGGCCGTCCGGCGACTCATGGAAGATACACTAAAGCTTATCTTGAGGCAAGTCTTTTATTTTAGTTTGTTGACTGAACGTTTTGTTTTTTGTTCATGTTTGTATTTTAATCATAATTTTGTTTTTGAATTTGTTTTTTATCACATTTGTTGACTGATTGAATTTCTACGTGACATCTGCTTAGTGCTTACTTCTTACCAAACATAGATGACTAAAATCAACATGAAAAGTATTTAATCTGTCTGGCCAATTGTTATGCTTATAAACACCAAAAAGGATGAAAACGCAAACAAGAAAATCACAGGCAGCATTCAATGTACTGCTTTATTCAAAGTCATGCAGGGTAACAAGTAATAGTTTCAAATTTTCTACAGTAAAGCCGGTGAGCTAGTAGCTAAATGCAAAACTTTGCTCATTGCTATATGGAAAGTGAAAATTTCCAAATTACACATCCTTCGAGAATCTGTTCGATAAGCAGAACTCGGCAAGTTTTTCTATTCTAGATATGTTTCCTTCTGTCTTGAGTCAAACGTGAATGGGTGGGTTGGCATGTTTTTCTTTACAAGTTTTGTTGCTAGATGTACTTCATAGGCATACCAGAAACGTCAACTACTTTGGAGTTTAATGCACAACCTATAGATTTATCTAACACAGCACTCATGTTCGAGTCTAGACATTTGTATTTTATCTAAAGACAGCTTGAATATAAAAGTTCATACTGCAAGTTTCATATTGTGTTCATTTGGAGTTTATGAACGCTTAAATATGACTGCAAATTATTTCGTGTAAAAAAATCGCAGTACCCACGAACAGTGGTAAACGATGATATGTGAAGAACGACTGAGAAGGTTAATATGTAACTTTAAAATCAGCACGACGTTAGGAGGTGGAGGTAAATTATGCCATAGATGACTTCCGTATGATGATTATCATGTTTAGATGTGTCGTATACCTTGGTCAACTATTGAAGTCACGTGGTACCAAATTTAGTATATGTGGTGCTAGCAAATTGTCGCGAGCATGCCATGAGCTGTTGGAAGTAGAAAAAATACAGCTATGTCGTAAAGATATGATCAATGAAACGAACTTTTTTGTAATCAAACAATCAAAGTGTACGGGCGCACATTTTTTCAGGTTTTGCAATCAACTGAACTTTCACAATTCCCTCGCATTTTGATTCGTTTGTTGGATCAAGAAGCCAGCTCTGCTAGGCTGAGGTTCGCACCCGTGTTCCTGACAATGCCTAGCGAAATGTGTGTTTGCGTGAGCTTTCAGGCTGGACAAATGTTCTTTTAGTTTTGCGTAACAGCATCACCAAGCCTGTCCTAAGGCACGATGGTTAAATGTACTACGAATGCTTTATACCACAATTTAGCGCACTCTACGAACAGCGAAATGTTAAAATCATTTATTGCTCCTAGCTCTCTCTGAAACATAAATTGTTTTTGCTCAGAAAACGCGCCTTCTAGTTTGCTTATGCTGAAAACTCCATTTGTACTCCGAAGTTTTCCGCCACCTTTCTGAGTATGTGGCAAATACTTTGAAAGTACCAAATCACTGCTACCTTCAATTTGAATTTTGTCTCGGATTAAGAGTGAGAAGGTGATTTTATTCCTTTAGCTTTTTCTTTATCCGTGTGCATGAGGTCCGCATTACGGTGAGTGGGTACACCGCCTTACTTGAACGAACAACTTGAACAAAAACGTGATACTAACAGTGTGAACACGCAATTTACTCGTCGCACAGTGGAAACGAGACCCGACAATACCATTCTACTGAAGCATAGAATGGTTAAATACGATGTTCAAAATTGGCATTTCTGCTCCATGCTACACGAACCAGCATACATGTTTCAGTAAAAATTTTGTATTGCTACCAACAACTTGTAATTTTTTTTCTTCGCAGGAACTTCCAGATTCAAGGTCTAGCGTTTTAACGGATAAATTTTAAAAGTGAATCATTAGTTAGAAGACGGTCTTTCCCACATACACTACGCAATCTCGCGATGCTCAGTGTGAGGAACCATCTGATGGCAGAGCGACGCGCGTGGCGACGTGCCTCCGTCAGATTCGGAGGTCTCGTGGTAGCAGTCGAGTTAGTGGGATGGCTCCCATGCACACGCGTCTCGCCTGTAACCTTTCACAATCCGCAGAATCATGCAAAAATGAAAATACGTGTACCGCGTCTCAACAAACAGAACACTCCTTGGAAGGTAGAAAGTGTCCTCCAAATTTTTTAAGCACTCGCCCGAGGGTTAAGCATGCTACGACGTACATTGTAAGTTAGGTGTTGTGTCTTCTTGAAAATGGGCTTTAGGCACAGTTCCTAGTGGCACAATTCTTCTTCTTTTTTAATTGTTAAACGTGGTGTTTGGGGCATTGTGTAAAAAATTACTGAAAGTTACAAAGGCGCATTATTTGTTTTCTACCTCCAAAAGAGCTCATGGGCCCCAGGGTTGCCATAGTGGCAAGCACCCCCAGCCCTCACAAAAAGTTGGTTGACTAATGCAGGACGTCCCAGATGAAAATGGAAGTTGCGCTTTTCCGTGTTTCGTTTTATTCTGGGGAATTTGGCTTAGCTTACTTCGCGCTAGAACACTTTCACAATTTGGAAGTGGGGATGGCCTTCTCGCCAGGACAAATACTCCCCCCTTTATCACAACCACCTGATTTCAGTGTTGGGCAAGTTGATTACCGCACTTTTTTTCTTTTATGTCCTAAAATGTGGCCTAACCCATCTTAACAAACCTGCTGCTACAGTACTTAATCTGAAAACCTCTGGTGAATATTATGTGTCCTTATCCTCTCAGAATCAAAGACATATTTCAAGAGGCACTGGTAGACTGTTATCTTATCGTTCAGAAGAAATGATTTATTTGACTTGTGCTTGACTTCTCGTTGTTGTACTGTAATATTTCTAGTTTCGTGAAGCCTACCATCGCATTTATGGTCCACCTCGGGTAAGTGTTTCTTTTCAATGCATATTCCTTTATAGGTGTCGTGTAAACGATGTACAACATGACTATATAATTAACATTCAAACCCATAGCATAACACCAGACGAGACTTAAGGAATGCTAAGAAGAATGTTCGATTTATTTATGAAAATGGAGCGGTAAGAATTAGAACCTTAAAAACAAAGCTTGTGCTTTAGCAATACCGTTATTGCAGTCAGCTATTGCAACATAACCAATTATTTTCTTTTACAAAGTATGCCAATCTGTTCTGCTTATCAATTCATTGAATTTATTGGTTTTAGAGCAACGTTTTTATTGGCAGGTTACAAAAGCCGTCAGGCCACAAACCAAGCAATTGGGTTACGTAGGATAGAAGCCCTTCACAGGTAGAAGAACTCGAAACCAACCCAGAAGCGGAAATTACATTGTGTTGTTGCCAGCGCGCAGTTTGCGCCAAACAGGCAGCCGTTGGAACTTTTTCGAAGCGGCACCGTAAAAATCAGTGTTACACACGTCCGCTGATGTAAATAATTTCCTCGCTCGCATCACTCTTTGCTTTTCTCGGACTGTGTTTCCTCCTTGTTTAGTGCTCATCTCTACAAGTCAAGGAAAAAGAACGGCGAGCGCACGCACCTTCAGGCAGATAAACAGGTTCTTTTACTAACAATGATGATCCGGATTAGCGTGAAGTGAATGCCCTTCCGATAAGGCCATCACAACCAATGAAGGGTACATGCAGCAGAATTTGAAGTGTACTCAGTGCAGGAACATTGACGGGCAAGTAGACTTGTGTAGATGCTGACATAGTAGGAAAAAAACCCCATAGTGATGAAAAGAAAGTAAAAAACATGCACGATGTGGTTTTTAAATTAGGCGTATGCTCTGGATCTAACGTCACCATCTTCACAACTTTGCTATCCCGACTAGAGCATTGCACGGGCTTAGCCATACACGAAAACTCACCTTAAGAAAAATTTTTGTGGGCTTTGATTTTTGTGGGCTTTTGTGGGCTTCAAGAAGCACTCTTGTGCTTCTTGAAGCGTGGAGGTCGTACTTCAGGGTCATAGGAATTGCATGTTATTTTTTATAGATAGCCTTCAATCTTTTTTTTTCAATCACGACAATCAGGACGAGGAATAAAGCAACGAAAACGACAAAACGACTACCGGCCCAGCGTACGGGTGCCCTTGCATCTCTGTGGTGCAATGACACAGTTTATGGAACCCGAACCTTTAGACTTAACGAAGCCTCCTGTATCTGTTTGTCGTCGGCTGTCAGGTAGTTCTGCCTATCGAACGCCATCAATGTTTGTTTTTTCATCATGAAGACCAGGACTTAACTACTGCGTTAGGTACTCACCTACACTTCAAGAATCGCGGAGGCACAGTGTAAAGTGTACGTGGAGCCGCATAGATAGCGCACAGCGTCTTGTTGCTCGGTGACACTGTAGGTGCTTCCCGTTGCAAAAACCTCTCGCGCAGGACACGATCGACACCTGAGTCACTCGTGATGCTGTTTAGGTTCGCTTAGACACGCTTACCGCCACATGGAGGGCAATGACCACTTTCTCCTCCAAACAGCGCTACAGAGTTATGCTGTTCTATTGTTGAGGTCCACGTAAAGATTCATGTTTGACACTGTCTTCCGGGCATTCTGTGTGTAGTGACAGAAAGACGTGAATCGACGTCGTAAAGGTGGCCGAAACGGCCATGCCAAGCTTGCCACTTCTTTGTGAAGACTGAAACAGAGTTCCGAGGCTGCCAGCGTTTCAAATCATCAGTAGGTGAAATGTTTCTGAACTTTCGCATCATTTGACGAAGACGCGCGGTGTGTTTGTGGGCGAATTATTATGATGATTCACGGTGATGATGATGATGCTGCAGGATGCAATCAACACCGGGTTGGGCTTGACCGACTCATGTATTTTGAATCAAGCTTACTCAAAAACTCTAGAAGGTCCCGGTGGGACCTCTTGCAGGTTTCATAGGACCAAGGCCTGCTTCGCCTCGTCCCGGGCTGGGTTTTCCCAGTCGTCCTACAATGACTGGCTATAAGAAAGGACAGTAGTTCCACCGCTTCCAGAACAGCGCCATTACCTGGGTGGTGAACTGAAACGTTCAAGGTGATTGCGGGGCCTTGACGAACGAGTCAAAATGATTAGATGCCACAGATCACCTCGAATACAAGGCAGCAGTCTGAGGTGGATTGTAGCACCCAGTCTTTAGCTACATTTGGTCGGATAGACTACCAGGTTAGAACTACCATCCATTTCTACTATACCACCACCAATTGTAAAGTTCAATGGGGTCACCACTTTGAGGCTGCAACTGCGTCTTGCACCTTATTGACCGCAAACTTCACTCTGCCAACAAACAATTACTGGAGCTAGGCAGTAGGTGACAGGGGACTGGTCTATTACTTAACCAAGAGCGCATTTTCTCGACGGGAGTGAGTAGCGCGTGCTGCATGCTGAGCTGACTTTTTGTAACTTCAAGCGCAGCCATTACCTGATCGAGCATGTGGTCACATCGACAAGAATGAGGGCGACAACATTGTGAGGACTATGCGTATCCTAGATATTTATGTGCAAGGTGTCATTAGGCATTTGACTTGTCTCGATGATGACTGAAAAGCAAGAAAACAAGAACGCTTCAAACAGCATAGGTGTGTAATAATGCAAATTAGGAATTCAAGTGATGCATTTCCGTGATAATGCAGTGCCCGCTGTTGCAACCACTGCAAAGGCAATTTTGACCAGAACATCGTTTTACAGCTCCCATGACGTTGCAGTGTAGCCGCTACGAACCATTGTAATAAAGCCAGTGTCGCCCATCAAAGTCACTTCTACCGGACCCTCAAACAACGTTGAAGCATGATTGGGAACACCCTCCGTGATGTAGATGGCATATCCTACATGTCGCATTGTTGGTGGCTCCCTCTGCTCGCCGTGATGGTGAATTTTGAAGACAAAGCGCAACAGCGAAATTTCGGCGCGCTGTATGCTTGGGCAAAGAACAAGACGAGGGGAAATAGGGCAGCCGCTCAGTCGTACGTACATTTATCATATGTAATGTGTCAGTACTGCAAGGCGAAATCACCCCAGTGTATACAATTCAAGGAAAGGTAAGCGAAAACAATATAAATGAAAATGTTCACATTGTCTCTTTTGAACTACAATCATGCCAGCACTTGCCTTGTAAACGTACACGTTGCTTGGATGTTCAGAGTGACAATTCTTGATTATCATTAACGGTGAAATTAACACAGCGTCTTGCTATCTACATTGGTTAAAATGCTTGCTTGAGGATTGACTTTCGCATGCATTTTAAATATGCAATCGAAATTTTATTTTCTTTACAGCGTGGCCGCCCACCAATTCCTTCAGAGGCAAGTGCTTTATCCTAACGAAAAGTGTTATGTTTTATGACCAAACACATTACTGTCAATTGTAGATAATGGATAATAATTACCAGACGCGTCACCCTTAGACAAAGAAAATGGTTTAAAAATGTGTGCTTCTATAATATATAATTTCTTATATACTTGTATTCTATTAGGCAGTGCCACAATGGTGCGATAAAAAGGACGCCTCAGAAAGCGTTGAAACAATGGTTCCTTTCAAAGCCGACTACAGAGACAAATCGCTATTTCTGATCTTTCTTTCTACAAAACAAGGCAGTGAGTTACTGGCTACTTGAGGGCTTGGAGCCAGAATATAATAAACAGAATGACCACTTAAAAGATTCCAATCAATAATACATTCGCAAAACTTTTTGCTTGTGCAGCGATTGCTGCAGTTTTAAAACCTGTGCTAAACGTACCTTCAGTACGTCAAATGCCCGAAATACGTAATTATGGCACTCAACGACTCCTGTTGGTCAAGTCCCCACTTGTCTATTAACTCACCTTCGATGACGTCGATGTTCAAACTAAGCTTGTATGTGTTTGTACACGCAGAGTCTGGTCAGGAAGATTGGTGCGCGACAACCACACTACTGTTTGCTAGACTTTATCGACTTACTGCTTTTGATTTCCGTCGATGTATTTGTGTCCTCGAGAGTTGTGTCATGCTGTTTCCATCATTACTGTAGCACTGGAGAATTACCGGTGAAAAAGGCATTGGTTTCCTTGGCGAGGCGAGGCATGAACTCTTGCGCAGCGTGGGAATCAGCTGTAGGAATGCTAAGCAATGCTGTAGAATGCAAGCTGTAGGAATGCTAATATTTGTAACTACTTTTCGGTTATTTGCGTCAATAGCCATGATTGGAACGCTTTCACTTTTTAAAAGCCATCTTTGTGCATGACTATCTTTGGAATTGGTGCCCATTGGACACTTCCTTTATTGTGAAGCCACCGCACAAAATTTAAGCACGGATGACTTTCAAGGCCCCTTACGTGCTGTGCAGCTAGTAATTGCGACAGCTGCGTACTGATAATTTGATGACTGTAATCTGTGAACCTTATGACCTTCTGTTCTAGCCAAGCAGAATGATTGTACCGCTGGCCAGCGTCGGCTATTCCTCGGGGCTTCGTGACGTCACAGTTCCAGGAGCATATAAAGCTGCAATGGATTGATGTGCCATAACAATCTAGTGTTTTGGACTTGTGTTTTGCACCTATGTAATTACATTGGCGATCGAGAATGAGAATTCTTCGCTTAGGCCTGCTGAGCTTTGACCACCCACCGAGAGAATGTACCTATGAGGCGTTCCTGCAACGAGCAAGCTGTTCGAGATCCTGCCTGGATATTGCACCAACCATTTGTCTGACGCAGCGGATGCCTGCAGGTGGGGCAGACGGCGTTTTCGAAGTGGCAAGTTGTGTGGGTCTGGTAACGCACCAGCGGGAGCAGAAATGTCGAGAAGACTACAATACAATAACGGCCCTTTTACTGTACTTTAGCTACAGCCATGCCGAAGTTGGATAAAATAGAGGAGGTTGAGACGTATGATTCCTACTTAGATTGTTTCGAGCAATTTGTCAGCGCGAATGACACAGCTCTCTCGAAGAGACGGAATACTTTGTACAGTGATCTGGCCGGAGGAGACTGAGCTACTGGATATATGGTTAGTACTATCACTACCATGAATAAAACTTTTCAATAGTTCAAGATTCCATTGAGAAACCATTACTGCCCCCTCCCGTTGTCAAATATCGCTTAAATGGCAGGTGTAAATGCAAGGTTCAGCACAGCACGAAAGTGTAGAGGCCTTCATCAGTGAGAAAAAGCAGTAGGTTCACAAATTAGATTCCAACTTCTTTCCCAAAGAAGCCAGACGTGACAGGCTAGTGGTCGGAGTTCACAGTGAAGGTATTCGTAGGGCTTTCTTCATAGCAGAAGCTTTGAGCTTTGAAACTACTTGCAAAGTCGCCCTGGGGTGAGAGCTTGCAGCCAAGCAATCAGCAATACTGCAAGATAGAGGCGAAGACTCGGGTGGAAATGCCTTCAGTTTCAAAGTAAATCCAGCTGCACAAAAGGAAATGGTTGGGCTGCAGAACGGGAAGAAGAGCAAGCGTATTCGTTGTGGTAACGCGCAAGACATGTACAACTATTGAAACAAGAACAACAAACTGAACCGGCGCTCTCAAGTAGGACATTTCCACAAAGAGTGCCTAAGCGTGATTCTACGAACGCGAACGCATATTGTGTCGAAATCAGAGTAGCTGTTTACGTCAAATAGTGATTCCCAACTTGTTTTCGTGCTTTAAGTGTCGTCAGGTAATTAATAAGTCATGTTTAAAAGACTTCAAGGTGTCCAAACTTATTTGGCACTTTTTGTACCAAACCTAAATTTTTCCGACGAAAGTAGCTAGTGGAGCGGTGTGAAAATGGCGGTAAAGTCGCGTATAAAACTGGAAAAGTAGGAAGCAAGACTGAGAAGGCTATGGAGCTTCTTAGAGCGCTGATGCGTCAAGAAGTGAAGAACGGCGCCAATCTTGTTGTAATCAGGCCGAATACCGGCCCTGTTGACGAGATATCGATGCACTATCATAGTTTTGGCTGCGAAGTGGCACTTTTTGAAACTAAGCTTTGGACCAGCAGCTGCGAGACACGTCAAAACTTCGTCCAGGCGTTATAGGTGTCGCTCTTATGTTCAAGAAGATATGACGATATCGACAATGTATTACAGCATGTTTTCACTTGAGGGCACACTCTACCGTATCCAAAATTCACTTGAAGGCTGCTGGCGCGTTGCAAATGCCAAGTGGCATAACAATAAATTCGTGATCTTCGTTGTGTGTTTTTTTGTCATCTTAATGCATGAAATTAGCCATTATTTCGAGCATAAGAAAAGGCTGAAAAAATTATCTGTTTGATGCAATGACTCTAAAGCACCAATAATGCGAGGCAACGAATATACGTCTTCTCATGTCATGCACTTCAGCGCATGGTACTCAATGCTGAATTCCATCGAACCATTTTTTTCGCGTGCAAGAACAACAGGTGACGACAAATGGCTGGTGGAAGGTCGTATGATATCTTGGTTTAGCATGTCGGTCAAGAGATTGCCCATACTTCTACGCTCGGTAGGAAATCTCTGGTAAGGTCGACAGTGGGCAATAGAAGCTCCGCTGGTGCGTATGTGATGAGCTGCCGCTGAAGTCTGTCATAAAATAGTAAATTGAACAGAGAAGTAATATTCGTGCTTGAAAACAACCCAAGTAAATTTTCTGCTAAGGCTGAAGTTCGGTCATTGATGAATGACATGGCAATAGCTGCAGCAGGGGTAGAATCTGTAGGTGAGCGTCGTTGCACATTATCTTGATTGGCAGTCATGAAACAAACAGTTTTTGAGCCTATGTCGCAAACTACAACAGCGCCTTTAGAAGCAGAATGGGCTCATTTGTGACATTGTGTACAAGAAAGGGGGTGCCGTTGGTTAAACAAACAAGAACGTTGCAACTTCAATGCCCTGTGACATACAATGGGCTGATGGAGTGGCTGGAACAAAACCATGGTCAGCGAAGTTTAATTCAACCGTAGGCACTTGCTCGTAACCAAGTGGCACAATGGAATCTTTGATTGTTTGTAGGTGGTGGCGCGACGAATATTCACCATCGGTAATCTGAGTGTCTTGGATATGTATGAAGCATTTTTGACGAGAGAGACATAGATATAACATTTATTCATACACCCAGCGTGTAACAAGTCCGTGGCTCCGCAGGGCACGGATGACATGGGATGGAAGTGGCATCATCCGAAAAGAAGTCCCATCCCAAGCTAAGCATCGGCGCGCAGAAAGTCAACACTACGACTTAAATACTGTGTTGGATCCCTTCTATGTTATATTTAAGGGTGCACTTTGTTCATGGCTGTATTGTTAAATAGTTTGCACAAAGTAAGACAAAGTCATTATAAAGTGTAGTAACCTTATGCAGAGCCCAACTCAGCTTTGCATAAATAGCAGAAACAGTAGCCCCAGTGTCCAGCAATGCTTGAATAGGCACCCTTATACTAACAATAACTTGGCCGAGTCCGGGTGATGTCCGGGTGATGTAGTTTTCTTTCCAACTTCTGCACCAGCTTTTTTTAACGGTAGTCAGGGCCAGCGGCGACTGGTCATAGAGGCGATGTTAAGCGTATGAATGGAGAAGGGGAGTGGGGTCATCCTGAGGGGTAGGTCTGACATAGAAGTGTGGCAGCTTGGGCTAGTTGGTATGACATAACAAATGTTATAGTGCGAAAACAGAACGGCCACAAAGAGACAAGAAGAACACGAAGGACATGAGCGCTAACTTCCAATCGAGTTTATTGCGCAGAGAGCGAAAACATATAGAGGAGACATTGAACAATGTGGCAAAAACCTTGTGGTGTAAAGAGCAATACATCAGTAAGGGAAAAAGGAAAAGCTGAGCAAAGGGCAAAGCAAAAGTCTAAAAGGAAACGAAACAGAAAAGTAAAAGTCATCGCTTTTGTTCGAGAGACTATCCTATGGAATAATAGGGCAGAGCAAAGGCAACGACGGGAACTGAGCAACATGAATACCGAGCATGAAAAAATAGCCATTGTTGTTCCACACAATCACCAGATACCCCACAGGCTCAAGAAAATAGGAAAACGTGTGTGAGTTCGTGTGCTGTTCTCTGCACCGTTCAAATTAATTAGCCTCACCAAATATGCAAACCCCCTGAAAACAAGGTCATCAAGAGAACGTAGAGCTCAGCATAAAAATGGGTATGTGGCATGCTCCCGCAAAGTTCTCTATAGGACCCCCCTTTCCGGCGGTGTTTTTTTGTGTCGGAACGACCGGAAGGCGTCTGAACGATTGATTGATATGTGGGGTCTAACGTCCCAAAACCACCATATCACTATGAAAGACGCCGTAGCGGAAGGCTCCGTAAATTTCGACCACCTGGGGTTCTTTATTATGCGCCCAAATCTTTGCACTTGGGTGTCTGAACAATCGACTGAGAGAACACGCTAACAATGTTAGAAACGGGAAAGGTGTGTTTTTTTTTGCTGAGCACTGCACTGAGTCCAACTGTGTGTCCCAATTCATGGACACAGTGACGCTTTACAGGCACAGGAATGAGTGTATCCGAGACATCGTCGAGGCCGCGCAGATGGCACGCGAACAGTTGTTATGCATTAGCAAGCCCTTTGTGTCTCTGTCCGAGAAGGAACAAACGTTCCTCGAAGGTATTGGTGCGCGCAAGCAGTAATAATACTTTTAGTTTTCTGTTTCCGTTCCTTTTAGACTTTGCCTTTTAAAGGTGAAGCATTTCTTAACAAACTTCGGCGACTATAAGCGTGTCTATCTATCTATCTGTCTATCTATCTATCTGTTTATCTATCTATCTATCTATCTATCGAAACGCCTACGAATTTTAGCTCTTCTGGCCGTTTCTATAATGGTATCGATACTAATTTAGTTATGGCATATCATGACTGTATGAAGAACATATTTGACTAGCCATAACATGAAATCATGAAACGTATGTCAAGAATGTCTTGATTTACATTTTATGGTGCTGCAGGTATTTCGGTGGTTTCGTTCACACGGCATGTTTCAAAACTGGTATGGTATGACATGATTGCATGGCGAACACATGCGAGAGACCCTAACATGAAAATCATGATATGCGCGTCATGTAACAACATGACTACAAGCCAGGCTCATGATACACTGGTGGCTGCTTCGCTACCTTCACTTAAACCGAATTGGGCATTACAATACATGAATAGATGACGAAGGTGTGTGACTGTTGCGAACGTGATAATCAAGAGATGCGTGTCACGACACAACTTGACTACATGCCACGCTCATGATGCGCTGGTGTCTGTATCGCTAGCTTCAATTATACCAGCCGTGTATAACGAGCCGTGAATGGATGAACGAAGGTATGATGCTGGTGCGAAACATGATACACTTTGAGATTCGTGTTCTATCAAACATGACTTCATGCTACGCTCATGAGGCGCTCGCGGCCGTATCGCTAGCTTCGCATGTACCAAACTTGGTATTACGTGATGCAACGGAAGGCATAAGTAAATGACACATCCAAACATGATAGTCATGACACGCTTTTTATGTCTACATGCCGCACTGATAATGCGCTCACGGCCGTTTTCACTAGCTTCACACATGCCAAATATGGTATTACGTGACGCCAATGGATGGCAAAGGTATGTTACTGGTGCAACACATGACAATCATGAGATGCGTATCATGCGACAACTGACCTACATGCACAGTCAAGGCGCCAATACATTTCGACGTTACGTGGTGCGCGTGCTCGCCGGCGGTTCATTTCGTCACGTCACGCCGGCGTTGCGACGCCAGGCGCCGATGTTGCCATATACTCGCCGGCGTACGCCGCACTGCATTGCTTTGACGCACGCGCGCTTCAGCGTGTCCAGCGTCTCCCCATCACAAAAAGAGAGAGGCGCAGTGTTGTCTGAGTAACACATCAGCGCCGCGCTGGTTGCCGTCGGGCTGCACCGACGGACGCTGGTCGCACCTGACGTTGAACTTTAAGAAAGCTCGCGTTTTTGCTAGCGTAGCGTTGCTGTGTCCAGAGTGCGTGCGCGTCAACGCTACCTTGGAGTTTATTGGAACCTGAAGTCGTGATGCGTACGCAGCCATTTTCCCAGCTCCACATAAACTAAATTTTGCGTTACGTGACGTCAATAGATGAGAGAATATAAGACTGGAGCAAACATGATAATCCTAACACGCCTGTCATGTAAGAACATGAGAACATACAACGGTAATAGCGTGCTGGTTGCCGTTTTGCTAGTTCCGGATATACTAAATTCGGTAACACGTGACGTGAATAGATGACGAAGGTGAACGACATATCCAAACATGAAGATCATGACTGGAAAGTCATGTGCGGCATTGTTTACCTCCACCTTGTAACGTTCTGCTGATTGTACAGTGACATATCAACCTTCCTTATTCGTGCTTCGCACGTCATCAACCCCGCTGTGCGTGGGTTCTGCCAACTTTTTCGGTGAATTACACTTTGTGCCATATGGTTTTTGTCACATGCTTCACTGTCTTTTCTATGTGTTTTAGAGCTCTGCGCATTAAACTCAGTTGAAAGTTAGCGCTCATGTCCTTCGTGTCCTCCTTGTCTCTTTGGCATCGTTCTGTTTTGGCACCATACCTATCGTCAGGTAGGTCTGAGGTGCGTCGGGTGGCGAAGACGGGTGCACGCGGTGAAAATCGACTCTCCTAGTACTGACCAGAATAGGACGCCCAATTCCTTTCAGAAAAGTCGTAGCCACGCCGTTCATGATGAAAAGCGGCTCTGTTGGTACTTACCAGGGGATGATGGGGTGACAAGCGTCTTTGGTACTATTGACCAGGAAATATCGTCGAATTTATTTCATAAAAGACATAACCGCGACGTTTGTCCTGCTGGAATTTGGGACAATATTGTAAGATGTGCCCTCACTGTCCACAATAGTAACACACTAGGCGAGATGAGCGCCAAGAGGCGCAGAAGGACAGAAAAGGTGGGACAAGCGAACCTGGGTCAAGTGCCCCTAAGTTGTTTTGAGCAGAAACAGGATGCACAGACTGAACCACTGAAGGTATTAAGGAATGCTCGGCAGCAATTTGCGCATACTTCGAGTGTGGAGTTTGTGGTACTATTGTTTTCTGCCGTTGCCTACACAGGTACTCCTACTTGAGTTGTATTCTGTGAAATCAACTCTATAAAAGGGAACAATTTATTGCGTCTGTTTTTTTACATTAGCTATAATACATTACTTGAAGCCCGGTGCCACACTTCCTGTTGTGGCTCTGACAATTGTCTTACTTCTACGAAATTTATTTCATATTTACTGTTGAAATAGATAGGATAGTTGTCACTTCAATAGCAAAGCGTTTTCATAGATGAGATAGCTGTAAACTGCTCAGGTAATGTGTCTTTTGTTGATTGAGAGTGATTTTGTTATAAGCAGCTGTATTTTTGTGTTGTGCTTTGGTGTAATTGTTAGTTGAATTTTTTTTTAGCCGGAGTGGTTCCGAAATCCTGGACCTACCGGGGATATTCCAGAATGGGCAAGTATTGTAATCTAACAAAGAAACAAAAGTCATCTGTAAATCTGTATTATGTCTTCCTCGTAAGCTTAGCCGACCATTGCCAAAAAGTGAGAAACAGTTGCCAGTTTCTCTTACCATATGCGGATTACAGCTTCTCTATGACCTAACCTCCTATAGAGGTCACTTGTCACTTATAAAGCTTTCATTTATTTGCTTATTTTGAATTTGTCAGCAAATATAGCTATTTTAGTGATCCTCGCAATAACCAATAGCATGTATGTCGATGAATTTGTATGTCGATGTTGATGAGCATATATGGCGATGAAGTGAAACATACATAGCGATAATCAACATGTAGAGACCATCATGTAGTGGAAATCATGCGTTCAGCTGAACTGGGAATAGCTTGGAGACAATTTCAAAAGGTAATAACTGTAAATATTTAAAACTACTGGACTGATTATTTTTTCTAACCGTATTTGAGTACCGTTTTTAAAGTAAAATCTCTTTCAAAAAAGTGAAATTACTCATATAACAACTTATAGGGTGCTTTTTTTTTCGAAAGTAGTGCAGCGTTTTTGAGGCTGTTCTTGTGATTGTTTTCGTACTCCGTTCGCAGCCCGAGGGTGTTTTCACGTCAGAGCAAAGTAGAATTGAACTCGGAGTGCACAAGCTGTCGTATAGGGCTAGTTAGGTATAAATACAGCAACAAAATACAAATCTGACTAACCAAAACTGTCATAATAATTCAAGTAAAATCTTGATATGTATAAACCCCACTTTCAATCAGTCGAGCTTAGACAAAAGGAGTAAAAAGCACATAAGCAATGACACAAGGAATTTTCCATAGAAAGGATATGAAAAGATACAAGCTTTCAAATAACAGTATGATACTAAAGACCAGAGGTGGAAATTATTTGAATGGTATCTAAAAACTAGTATTCTGGCTCTGCAAGGTAATTGAGGGAACGCAGACACACGCTTAGTATTCAACTCTGCACATATGTTTGTGTACATCCCGAGTGGTATTGTTACTGATCTTTTTTAGAACAGCACTCTGTTCAAAAAAGAGTTCGTCATTTGATCGTTCTACTGCGCTCTGCTAAACTTCTTTCAGCTCCCCTCAATAGAGGCTGTTCAAGAATACCAAATTGGTCAACGTCCTGTCGACTGCATATGCCCATGTTGTTTTATTGCTATTGTTTAATTATTCCGATGGGACCTTTGGATGTATAAGAACGACCGGGAGGTCCGCAGCACTGTTTACATAGTTAGAACGGCTGCTTCCAATGCTTGAGAAGCAGGGTTGGATTCCCACTGCCGACAAAGAACCACTGGCTTTTCTGCTTAGTTTTTCAGTACTCTTCTTCGAAGGCACCCCATGTCGTTCTGCGAAGGCGTCTGGGCGTTACTCAACACACCACAGCCTTGTTGAAATAGGCCAGAGGCGACCAGTCGTAGAAGCCATGTTGAGCATCGAAGAGAAAGGAAGCGGGGCGTCCTAACCGATAGGTCCGATGTGCGTCGAGGGGCGAAGATGAAGAAAGCAAACGGGTGGACAAGTGGTGCTTCTAAAACCGACCAAGAGATGACATCCATTCATAAACGTCATAGCCCCAGCGT
This sequence comes from Rhipicephalus microplus, assembly GCF_013339725.1. Classification (NCBI taxonomy): domain Eukaryota; kingdom Metazoa; phylum Arthropoda; class Arachnida; order Ixodida; family Ixodidae; genus Rhipicephalus; species Rhipicephalus microplus. The sequence continues at coordinate 8,137 of NW_023612750.1, read as the reverse complement.
TTGTCTTGCTGTCTATTGCGACGATATTGTGAGCTGTGTCCTCGGATGCTACAATATTAACACACAGGGCAAGATGAGCGCCAAGGGGCGTATAGTTTCAGAAGAGGTGGGACAGGCCAGCGTAGTGCACCCGTCGCAAAGTTGACTTGAGGGAGAAACAGGATGCACAGACTGAATCATTGGGGGTAATAAAGGTTGCGTGGGCAGCAATTTGCGCATACTTCGCGTGTGGAATTGAAGGTAGTTACGTTTTGCCGCCGTTACTAAGCAGTTACTTCTACTGAAGTTGTATTCTGTGAAATGAACTTCATACCTGAGAACATTTTATCACGTCTCTTTTTCTTCCATTTAACCGTATTACATTACTAGATGCCCGGTGCCGCACTTTCTGATGCGGCTCTGACAATTATTTTACTTCTGGACCAATGCCGTTGCATAGCAGTGATTTGCACATACGTCACGGGTGGAGTTCGCCACAGCGGGGGACTGTTAGGTGTGCGGGAGCAAGCCGTAAGACAGGTCTTGTCTGTGGCGTAGACTAAGCTGAAAGAGGAGTGAGGCTGAGGCTGGTGTAATAGCAGCCTTGCACGTGAGCTCTTCACGAATCAAGGTAGCAATAAAGGTACGTAAAGAAGCGTCTCACAAAAGCCAGACATCGCAGTCGTCTGGGTTCAGCCGGATGGTATGCAATTCATTTAGATGTTGGCGGGCTGCGATGGCATCCTCAACGAAGGTGGGGTTTTTGACAGCCACAGCATTGAACGCGACGTGGTTCATCCATTTAAGGATGCGTTGAACGCGGTCAGCTTCTGACATAACCAAGTCCACGTGGCGGCTAAGCGAAAAGTCGTCTTCCATGTACGAGGTGTACGTCTCACCAGGTGCTAAATATATATATCTTCAGTGTAGATATTTGGCGTTCGAAAATTTCGAGGATTTGTTAAGCAAAGACAGGCTACTCAGATAAGCTGCCCTCGTGTTTCAAAAATCCCCAATTTTGTGACGTCTGATAGGTAGAAGGCGAAGTGTTGAAGTTTCTGGGGTGCGTCATAATGGTGCTACACACTTGAAAAGTCATACTCTTTCAGCCATACATTGGCATCGTCGCGTGGTAGAGGTGTGAAGATAGATAGATGCGCTGGCGGGTAGGTGGCAATTCACGCGAGGATGGAGGGTTGGGTGAGGGCTGCTGGATTGTCAAGGCAGTGTCTCTTTGGTCATGACAGCAGACAAGCCTAGCAACCGGAGACACGAACGAAGCTTCAGGAGATCTCGAGATGAGAGAGGACTTGGCGATTGATAGCAGTCTTGACAACCACACTCTAAGGCAGCGGTGATGACAATGTCTCGACGCCGTCAATTCAGCGATCCCGCCAGACTAATTTTTCACTTGAACAAGATGCTCACAGTTATTAAGATTATATTGTAAACGTGAAGATGGTGGACATGGTGAAGTGAGGATAACCAAACGCAGTGAATTCTGTGCTCACAAAAAGAACAAAAAGTGTGGGCTGCAACAATTGATGGCGTTTTAATTGGGAGCAAAGATTTGAATAAGTGCTCTAAAGCGTTAGAAATCGTCTTGAAATACTTGAGCGAGAACACAGAGATATGAAAACTATTTTAGTACGCTCGGTACGCTATCTAAGTCACCAGCTCAGCTCAGAAGGCATTTATTCTACTAAGAAGGTCAAGGCCATAAAAGATGTTCCACCACCAAAAACGTGACTGCACTCAAAGCTTATTTAGGCTTGCTCAATTTTAATGGAACGCGTAATAAGATCCTAGCAATGGTTGCAGAAGCGTTGCTCAAGATGCTAAATAAAGCAAACGTGGTTCTGGTCTAAAGTATGACATTTTGAAGCAAATACGCAACTACCTATGCGTTGTTGAGCGCTTACATACTCTGACGTTCCAATACAACTTACGCTTCAGTATGATGCTGCCACGTTTAATATTGGAGCTGTTATTTCTCCTGAAATGCCTGACAGGCAAGAACGGCAAATTGTTTTTGCTTTACGAACTCTGATACCAGCCGAGCGAAAGGATGCTCATTATGGAAGCGAAGTGCTCGTGCTCAATCTTTGGCTCAGAAAATTTCACAAGTTTCTCTGGTCGCCACATTGTACTCTACCCTGAGCATCAGATACTTTTTTGTATTTTTTGCCGTGACAAGCTGACCCCTTTCTAGCTGAAGCTAGAATGCAAAAAATGATTGTTTGTGCTAGCGGCAAACCAGTACACATAAAATTTCAAAAGGGAAAACAAAACCGAAGTGGCTGAGTTCTGGCAAATTGTGCACTACTTTCAGATGCGACTCAAAAGAAAACAAAGCCGAGTATGTAAATTTTACTGTATATGTATTCTGACGAAGGATGTGGCAAGAGTGACCGCGAAAAATGCTGTACTTTGCACCTTTCGTGGGTACACTTTCTCAGCGTTGCCTGCAGAAGTACCAGATTGCTTCAATTTTGTTATACACAGCATTTTGAGCTCCCGATTGAGCAGGGATCGATTGAGTTGGTGATAACACCGACCCGTTTCCGCTTTTCAACTACGTTGCTACACTATACCAGAGCGTGACGTGAGGCTCACTTGCAGAACATGTGTTTCATGTTAGCTATTTCAGGTCAAGTGGAACATGCATTACTAGACTGAATTGTGGCATATCTTCTTCAAAAGTGCGAAATCGTGGTAAGCCACGATAGAAGAAGACTGACTGCCAGAGCCTGAGGCCTGCTCAATTTTCTGTGTAGGGAGGGTATTTTCATTGCGCCAGCTAAAAATGTTCGCCACTTTGTTATCCGAGACTGCGAATGTCTTGGTTTTGTTTCAAAATAACTGATGCCACGTCTTGCGATAGCTGCAGGTTTACTATCCTCGCGTACCTATTCGGCTGACTCATTGAACTGAGCGGCACTCTCTCATTGCGTTCGTGCGAGGTGGGAAAACCGATCGAGCGCGTGTGGCCTGATCTTTTCTCAAAGAATGTGCGAAGCTGTTTTCGATATATCTCAAGCCTCTTTGAATTTAGGGAAAAGAAAAAAACGTTATTTACGAAACAGTGCTACGATCGAGGCCCGTGTACCTACAGGTGGGAGGGTTACCTAGTCCAGGAACCCTCTGGTTTTATTCGACTTTCCTCGTGGCCCTGGCGACCAGTTGTCGCTGGTCTTCCAGATCCTTAATGACGAGCTTGCCTCTCACATTTCGACTATGTGGTGGTCGCTTATCTTGGGGCTGGTCCCACTCAAGTTGCATGTCGTAGTTTGCGTGGCACCGGTTGTTCCAGGAGCAAGTGTGCCAGGGTGCCGGTGTGTTGCAGAGCGGGCACATGTAGCCATGTGTCGTGGGTAGAGACGGTGCATTAATATGCTATGTATGTTAGTGTTGCTTTGCAGGCATCTGAAGATCACGCTTTTTCTTTGGTTAGTGTGGATGGGGTGGAGGGTACACCTGTCGCTCCAGTTTGTAGTGTTGAAGTAGCGTCGAGTAGGTGTTTTCTCATAACTCCATCTGTGCTGCCGAAAATCGGGTATCGTTTGCTTACAGGCAGCACGGCTGACGTGCTCGCAGGCAACGATGTGGGCTGCTTCATTTCACTGTAGACCCTTGTGTCCAGGAACCCAGATTACGCAGGTATATAGGAGTGGAGAGCTTCGCCGTTGAGGGATGTCCATTGCGTCAGCTGAGACGTGACACTTTGCTTAATTTCGGCAAGCGGCTTGCGAGTCATTTAAGATCACAGTGGCGTCTTTACGTGTGGTGGTGAAGAGAGTGATTACCGGTTCTTCCGCTGCGTCTGAGTTGCGTGCCGTTACTGTGGCAGACGCTAACTCTCAGCATTGAGAGTCTGCGAGGCTGATATCATACGCGTGGACAGGGACTCTCGAGCGTCCACCAGCAGTGCTTTTTCCGGTCTACACCAGCAATGTAGTTTTTGCTGTAGTTGAGATACCGGAACACCCACCTCTTAGTGGGCTTTAGCTTCAGTCGTGCGAGCTGGCTGCCCTCGGGAGCCTCGGTCAGCTTTTGCCAGGTGTTCTGAACACCGGTCTTAAGAAGTCGTGAAGTAAAATCCGTGGGTGGTAGTCCCAAGGCCGCTTTGGTTGCCTTTTTTGTCATAATCACAAGATTATTTTCTATTTCGGTGGTTTTTAAAATGAGGTATGGCACGCCGTTCTGATGCGGCTGCTGAGCAAAGTTTGCATCATCGTAGGGTGTTGTGTTTTTTTAAGTCCATCGTGTAGGTTTGCGATCCTCTTGGCGAGGTGTATGAGCTGTGAGAGGGCTCTTTGTAGTCTCGGTATGGAGGCTGCTCCCAATCCATCTTTGTGTTCGTGAAGTCAGAGTACCCGTAGCGTATCAACTTTCGGATTAATTGCCTCACTGAAGTTGATGCAAGGGACGGGCTATTCGTACTTAGGAGGCCTGCCTCTCGCCCTTGCTTTGAGTACAAGTTGCTCAGACATTTCAGGAGCGCAGTTGAGGCCGCTGTTTCGGAGATACCTTTTGATGGTGTTTACAGCATCTTGAAAGCATCTCTCTTGTCTCCCGATGTTCGAAACGTTGGTCCAGAGCGTGATTGTCGTCAGCGTGCATTGCGTGCCATACATCTGGTGTTCTATCGAGAACCTTAGGTAGATTTGATCATGGTCACATAGAACAGTAGCAGCGACATCAGTGAACCACGTTGGCGTGTCTCTTTTAGGTAGTGGAAGCTTTTGCTGCGGATGTTCTAGATGCCCACAGTTGCTGTGTTGTTTGTCAAAAATTTTCAGACACACGTATAGGTCATAAGGCTACAGCTGGTGCCTTGGAGGTATGTGAGAATCACATCATGGCCTTACGTTGTCAAATACACTCTTTTTTATTGTAATAGAAAACAAAGAAGGAGTTTTTGCCACCGTTACTTGGTGCGCTACCCCTTTAAACCTAATTGGTACAAATAAAAATATGAAAAAATAATAGCTTGTACACATATATACAGTCCTACAGGGTGAGTGCAACATGTTCTCCTATATGGGCAGAACAAACACGTAGATGACACGCTCACTTTGAACTTTTGTCCGCTCAGTATTCGTCACAAATCTTCGTTTCTTCGAAGAACTGTTGCGGCACCTTCACTGCTTTGCTGTTTGTTTACATTGATTCCGAGTATTGAGTTCTTGGTTCGGTGACTGAAATGAAAAATTAGGCCTTCTTTGAGTAGTATAAGCACGTCGTGCGTCGAGAGCTGTTCTCTAAAGCAGAAAATTGTATCTGGTAGGTGCAATTATCTTCTAGGTACAGAGTCAAGCGGTCATCGTACTATATGTTTAAATAGCTTTCCACACACAAGGTGAGGGAAATCGGCGCAAGTTCTGATTGCTGGTAGGTTGGTTAGCCTTGGGAATCATCGTGATCTCTGGGTGCTTCCACACCACGGCAAGCTCTTCTTTCTCGAAGCAATTGTCTGTAATAGTGGAGAAGAGCTGTGGTGGCCTGGTGCGGTAAGTTGCTCAAGTGTTTGCTCACCATTCGGTCTTCTCCGCGGCTGTTATTTCTTGCAACTTTGATAGGACAGCGTAAGTTCCGCCTGCGTGAATGCCGGTCGAGGTCAGTGTTTGGTGGTACCGCAGATTCCTTGGTGTAAATGACGAGACAGTCGGGCGCGTCTCCGCAAAGTTTTTTCACTAATTCTTGAAGGAGATGTTCTTCCGATTCGGCGTAGCGGCGAATAGCCTGTTTAGACGCTGCTTCTGTGCCGCCTTGAAGGGTTGCGTGCCCATAAGAGAACTTAGCAGGATGCTAATGAGTTCTCTGTAGCTTGTCGCAAAAGGCGTGCCAGTTCTAACTGGCCAGTTGGTTGGCATGTTCTTGACTTTGCTTGGTGACGGGAGCGACGTGTTGCTGAAGGCTCCTGTTAAGCCTTTGCCTGCTTCCACATCTTCAAAAGTCTTGCTACACCTCAAGAGGTGGAGAAGATGGGCCGTCGACTGCGGTCATTATCACTGTTGAGCTGTATGCTTTTAGTGTTTCGTTCAGGCTGTATCTAGAACCTTCCTGAACCACTCTTCAATGTCAGGATATAGGAGTTTCAACAGCGAGATAAAAGCTGTAGGACCTTACATGCAGTTAAGCACTGGTATTCCTGTCTGGTTCTGGTGACGAGTGTGCGCTACGTCAATTTGGAGGATATGATGATCGCTGCCTAAAATTTTTGGTAGCATACTCCACTTTGCCCGGGGGAGGTTCCTTGTGAAGGTCAGATCGGGATTGGTGTTCCTGGAGACGCTCTTCCTGAATCTCGTCTTCTGGAGAGTATCGGTCCACAATGTTCGTCCGTAGGGCTGGGCGACATTGTGCACATTAGAGACTTTCTTCCTTGTGATATCATAGCGTTTGACATGTGTGAGGCATTGAAGTTTCCCACTATGACGATCTGGTGGCTTTTTGTTCGCTTCCTGAGTTTTCGTGCGAAGTGATCGAAATCTGGTAGTTGGTCTCGAGAGTGGTTCTACGCGTTGGCTAATAATACACTTTCTGCGTATTTGTTCTAGTAGAAGCTATATCAGGGTGTGCTCCGTCTGTGTTTGCTCAACGTCATACGTTTGCGCTGAAAGAGCTTTCTTGACAAGTAAATCAGTGCATGCGGTTTGAGCGCAGATTTTGTATCTTCACAGATGGGCGTCCCTATTATTGGTTTCCTCGAGTGAAATGATGTGGGGTTGATTAAACTTTATGAATTTTTCTAGGCTCGTATGTCGTGGACAGTACGACATAAAGTTACAGTATCATAGGCGTAAAGTTGATTGCTGCTTTTTAACTCGTCGTAGCGGCTCACTATCTTTGATTGATTTGACGTCATGTCGGTGATCGCGGGTGGGTGAGACTGAGCGGGAGGCGTTGTAGCCATTCGCCCGCGCCTTCTTCAGATTCAGTTTGCGTGGGTTGCTGAAGGGTTCGAGCTATGCCAAGGCGACATACGTTTTCTTCACGTGTGCAATAAAAACGTTAAATTGTGCAGTGATTCCTTGAAACTCAGCATTTAGCGTGGTATTTCTGTGTTCGAAGGTTGCGTCCGTTTTTTGGATTGCTGACTGGACAATCTTTTTCAGCGTGTCATGGATGTTTGTCCCAAAAGCTTCCTGCAATATTGTGCACCTGGCGTCCACAAGAGCTCGGACGTCCGCCTTAGGCAATCTGTCTTGCTGCGAGCTTGTATATTCTACCACTAGGCATTGTTGTCCCGCATATACAGAAACTATTGCTGCTCCTGGCATTTTGAAGTAGTTTGTCAATGAGCTCTTGTTGTCTTTCCTGAGTCTGAAACAGCTTGTCAATAAGGCTGTGCTGGTTTCGCAATCGGTTGTGCTGAATCTCGAGCTTCCTATGCTGGTTTTGCAGTTTATCTTTGAGGGCTTCTATAAAAGCGGTTTCGGGTGGTGTAGAGGTCAAACTGCCGCTACCACTGAAGTTGCTTAACATGGTGGCGTAACTCGTTCATTTAGCTGGTGGCGAGCGCGTGCGAGAGTGGGAGCGTGAAGTACGTCACAAGATGAACTTAGATTTGCTGCACCAGGGTAGCCTGGTTCTGCTCCTGCTTGATCTTGCTACACAGGGGCTAAGCTCGGAAAACTCTTCTCTATAGAGCTCTAGTGGTTGTCTGTTTTCTGTGTAGCGCGGTTCATTTCTGAGGTCACACGGGGTCTTCTTACTGTGTTTGCGTACCTTGACGATGTCCTCATCGCCAGCCGCACACCTGAAGATCATGAGCAACATCTACGCGCTCTGTTCCAACGTCTTCAGCAGTACGGCCTCGTTGTGAACGCCTCTAAGTGTACTTTCGGCGCATCTGAGCTCGAGTTCTTGTACCATCACATATCATCCAAAGGAATACGCCCTCTCCGGTCCCACGTTAAAGCAATTCAGGATTATCCTCAGCCTACAACACTGCGCCAATTACGCCAATTCCTGGGGCTTGTGAATTTTCCAGGCGCTTCATACCACACTGTGCCGAACTGCTACGACCGCTCACCGACCTCCTTCGGACGACCGCCGGCCCGTCCTCCACCATTCCTTGGTCGTCAGAGGCCCAGGCCGCCTTTGCTGCTGCTAAGCAAGCGGTCGCTAACGCCGTGCTTCTCATTCATCC